>APFE031062451.1:75495-112909 GCA_000404065.3 Pinus taeda | reverse complement strand
TGGTTAAATGATTAATTGTTGCAAATATTTGTTACATTCCTCGTTTTAACACGATTAAAACATTATTAATTAAGGTTTTTATGTTTCAGGTATAAAAATTAATTCGATCATTTCTTATACATCTTTTGAACCTGTATTTACCTACATGTGCCATTGCACTTACCTTCTTGCACCATGTAATGGATTCCTGCACTAGTGCAGGCATGTTTGAGTGAAGGCATGTTTAGTCTAGGCATGTTTTTATGGCTTCCTGCATTTTGAAGGATCCACTCTGAAGAATTTTCATGTTCCTGTACTAGGAGACAAGAAATGTGTTGATCTAGGTGCCTTGATCTTATTCTAGTGTTACACAAATCTTCCATTGGGATTCATGGATTTGATGATCATGCATTGTTGTTCTCAATTTCTTCACTAGAAAACCCTTTATTTTATTAAAGTTTATTTTATCAAGAATTGTGTCTTCAGTGATGAAGTGATTTGGGCAGTAATACATTTGAGTATTGTTAGCTTGAAGTTGGTGTTACTATAGATGAGCATGTGTTATCTCTTCACATGAGGCATGAGTATATCCATTACAAATTCTTGTATGATTGACCCCTTCTTGTTTGTTGATTGGTGTTGCAACTTGCAAACAAGGTGTAGGTCTGCAGACAAAGATCTTGGTTCTAATTGTAATATAGTTCTTCTCAGTATTGGGGAAATATTTTGTTGGATGCTTCACCAAGTAAGAATGTTGGAGTGGTTGACATGCATAGTAAGGCCACTAAGGCCGCAATAGATGGTATTGAGGTTAAGAAGGAAATTGTTCATGTTGTTATAAATTCATTCTTGGGGACATCTTCAAGTAGCTCTTTTGGAGATACTGACTCTCAGTTGTGGTCAATGCATCTGCACAAAATTCAAGGAGGATGTCTCTAAGAACAACTAATGAGGCAATTTAAAAGGCCACTGTAGTGTTGAAGACTTCTGACCATCGACGAACTATGCTAGTTTTGAGCAAAAGTTAAATCTTCCAATTATCCCCGCAAAAATAATTGGGTCATTCGCGTAGATAGTTGAATTGTGTCAGTGGATTACTTTGAAGAAAAACTCCAGGGATTTTCATTTACAGTCTTCTGGATCTCGTACGTGAAGCCACTAGTTGAACTGGCGATTGTGTAAGTAGAAGAATGGTTTCAAACCTTGTTAATTCAAAAAATGCACTAAATAATTGTTCTTCTACAGCTACGCAAAGTTGTGATGAGGCAACATTATGCCCATCCAATGTGGATTCAACATTATTATTTATAAAATAGAAATTCTCGAGGCAATCCCAATTTGTTGAGGAAAATAATTTTATTTGAATAGGAAATTCAGGGAAGCTGTTGAATCGCATCTTCCAACAACAACTACTCTAGGAAAAGAGGAACGATTCACTAGAATCATTCCCTCTTTCGACACTCAGTTTCAAACTAATTCTTATTTCAATGAATTGTTAAGACTAAGAATATTATATATTTTAATTGGTTGAATTAAAAGGCCCAGTATATAATTCAATGTCTATATAATAAATCGATTGGAGCAAACATAAATTAGTCAATTAATTAGACAAACAAGAATTAGGAAAGCTATTGAGCCAGAGGAAGTACACACGGAGGAAGGCACAGAAGGGAAGAGGAGTTATCCCAATGTAGCCTCACATAGTTCATAACTGGTGGATCACTCCTCTTGTCTTGCTAGAGCTGAGCATTGTCTCCTTGATGTAAATATTGTTTTTTTCCAAGAAGTAACTGAAGCAATTTCCCAACATGTTCTTTTTATCTATTTGTTGTGTCTAATGATTCTGATTACTATGTGAACTAGGTTAATCGAGGGTCTGAGATGGTTGGGCTAGCCATCAAACCAGCTCGCCACTACTCTTCATTTCTTAAATTAATTATAATTTAAATTGTCATTTACTGTGTGAAGTTTATTTAATAATTTATAGTCTCTTTACTTCTCCAGATTGATGTTATTTAATTTGCTGCAACATTTTCCTTTTATCTTTAAACTTCATTGATTTTTCGCATTAAGAAATTGTTCCTATACTTGATATTTGTGCTTACACTCGGGATATTTCTTCATATCAAATTATGTCCCTCTGGTTGTTCTTGTTTACAAGATCGGCTTATGCATTGATAAGTTGTAATTGATTTATATTTCAGACGTGAAAATGATGTGAGTGATTATGGTTTTGAGGTACTGACATATTCATTCAATTTATGCTTACAAGAACCATATATTACTTGTATGCCACGGAGCCGATATTCATGAAATCAAATTGCATTATTTTGAAAACAATAATATTTACTTTCCATTAAAATTATGGACATTTCTCCATGATTTATTCTTAGGGACAAGGAAGGCGAGATTCATATTAATTTAATTTCTTTCATAAGTTATTTATGTAGTACATTTACTTGCCGATGCTTTCAAGTTAATTTCACGTAGAATTAGTACAGGTAGAATGATTTTGAATTGCTTTTGAATTCCTTCCAGCATTTATAGTATCTCAATATTGTGTCGACATTGTTTGGTTTCCAACTATGATTTCCTTTTTGAATTTCCTTTCACATTGATAATTGCCTTTTATTTCCTGCATGATTTAATTTTTTGGATTGGTGTTTCTCGAATTCTCTTCTAGTTCAAGATTTTATTTATTGATGAGATTAATACGCAATATAGACTAGCATTTTTTTGTAGGTTGCCAAGGAGTTTCTCTGGCATTTCCAGTGTTGCATCTCGAAGTTCATGAACTTTCTGGATTAACAAATTAAATGTTGGTACATTTATAATCCATATACTGCATCCAACATTTTGGCACCATTTCCAGGGAGGCACTCAGGGGATTGACCTTGATGACCTAATTCACTTTTTTTTTTCCTTCACCTAGTTTCTCTTGCAATTTTATGTTCTTTGAATTTATTTCTTTCCTACACTGTTGATTTAAGGTTTCTCATTTTCTCTGATGTTGTAAGAAATCCCCACCCTACACACATGCGCACACACACATATATATAAACCATTCATGTGCTAACGAATGTACCAGTTGGCTTGTTAAAAACAGGAAAATGGTATTTTGAGGAATCATCTAATGAGGAATTTTTATGCTGCTACAGAGACATACAATTCATCCAATGAAGAATTAACAAGTGAAAAATTTTATATTTGGATTAAACACAAAAAATGATATTATTAAATCTTTGATTTCAAAATTGGATGATTTGCAGGAAGAGTGGGAGCGGGATGAAAACCCACCACTTATCTTTTGTGCCAACTGTAGAAAGAAACACCTCCTTGGAAAGTATCCACTTAGTAGCCTGAAAATTTTCAAAATTTGTGAAGAGGATCATCCAACAAAATGTTTCCCATCACTACCAAGATCACTACAGGTACTCAGGAAATCAAGTAAGGAGTCAAATTGACTACCAAGAATAACTCAAAACCCCTTATCATTTGATACTTGGAATAATAATTATTTTCCTGAGCAAGTTTCTCAACATGTTTACAATCCTACAGTTTGATGGCAAAATTTTATTTCTCCTCCAATTGAACGCCATGCTTCATTGCCATAGTGGCCCTCTCCTTGGCCCTCATCCTCGAGCCGGATATTGTTGGCATTATGACACAGGTTTGGCACTATGGATCAGGTGTTTTCCTTGATGGCAACTCACTCAAATGTCAAATCACAAGTTCAGGCTCTCAAAATAGTAGGAAATGAGAGATCCGTAGGTTCCTGACTCACAAGACTGCAGTCATTGGAAGGATCCGCAGGTGCGCTGATCAAAAGGTGCGGACAAGCTTGCAGGCATTCCGAACAAAAAGTGCGAACTTAAAGTCCACGGACTTTCATGCAGAGAAAAGCGCATGCACGTGGGAAATCTTTTGGTTGGTCCATGGTATTTAGTCCGACATTGTTGATCCTATGGTTTTGGTCCGTGGTTTGGAACCCAGGTTTTGGATCCCTAGTATTGGATCTCTATGGTTTTTGACCATGGTTTGAGAAAGGCCTATACTATAAAAAGGAAAGGAGATCATTTGGCCAAAAACAATTGTGTTGAATATCTTAAGAAGAGCAAGATCTGAAAATACTGGTGATAGGTTGGTGAGTTAAAGTTGGATCAAGGAGAAACCTGAGCATTACAAGACAGATCTTCTGATGGGTCGAGATCTCTTTGGCGCATGATCATTTCTATAAATCTGATAGTCTGGGGTATGATTGAATACTGATGAATTGTCTATACCTGGAGGTGCGCAGGCCAGACACAGTGCAGGTGCGCAGATCAGACACAGTGAAGGTGCGCAGATTAGACACAGAGCAGGTGCGAAGGTGCGTAGACTCAACACAGCGAAAGTGCGGATACCCGCAGGTTTCTATTGGTGAAGTTGCGGACTTTTCTTGAAATATGTTTTAGCTATTTTTGTCTATTCTACAGTATTCAGGGTTCTGAATTGGTGTCTGGTTGCCATGTGCTAAGAATTTATTGATTCAGTATTTGTACAAGGAAGTTGTTTGATTGCAGATCTATTTGATGTTTGATTGATATTCATGGATCCAGTTTGAAAATTTATGAAACGTGGTCCCTGGAAGAAAAGAGAAGGTTGAAGCCTTCAGTAGGTCAGTACCTACATACTAGTACCTCAGCTAGTACAAGAGCTAAGGGGGTCGTATCTCCCTTCCAGGAGAGTCTGGAGAATGAGAGAAGGTTGTAGCCTTCTACAGGTTGAAGCTTGCGTACTGGTATAAGACTACACCAATACAAAATCATTGTAAAAAGAAGTTTCTAATTGAAAGAAGATAGAGACATATTGCAGCAGGGTTTTCACCCACATTGAGTTTCCACCTTATATCTTGTGTTCTTTGGTGTGATTGTCTGCTTTATTTTTCCTGGTTACTGTTATATGGTTCTGACACATAGATTAATGATCAACATCTGAAGAATAAATTAAATTATAAGTCTGGAAGGTATACATTAGTCAGATATGCAAATGTTTGTATAAATTAAAAAAGAACTTGATAATACTAATTCACCCCCCCCTCTCAGTATTATTTTCAACAGATATCACCATGGCCTCAAGAATCGTCTGGATCCTTACCTCTAGGGAAATCTCCCATGCTAATTCAATCATATGAGCACCAACAACAACCACAATTTATTTCCAATGCACCATTAAGTTATCCTCCTCCATGGTCCCAATCACATGTGCAACCTTACCCTAGCCTTAATCCATACTCTACCCATTATCCTAATCCTTACCCTACTCCTTATCCCTAACCATACCCTATTTCTCATTCAAACCCTAATCCTTACCCTAACCCTAGTCCATACCCTAATCCATACCCTAGACCTAATCCTAATCCACACCCTAGACCTCACCCCAGTTATAATTTAAAACCTAGACTTAACCCTAGTCTAAACCCTAATGCCAATCCAAACCCAAGCCTTAGTCCAAGCATTAACCGAAACCCTAGCCCAAACCATATTCTAAACCCTAATTTAAACCATCTGATTGCACAACCATTTGAAACACCTATTCTTCCCGCTATTGAACAAAATACTACATCTTCCGTGTTGTGAAAGGGAATGAATTCGGAAACTTCCCCCATTATTACAGAGAATTCACCTGAGGAAGATATAATTCAAAGACCACCAGAGGAGAAATCTTTCATTGGAACTTGTTCTGAAAATGTTGTTGAAACTCGAAACCCTAGAATCTCTCTCAACCATTCTTGTCAATTTGAAAATCAAATATTTGAGCCTGAACTTGAGGGATTTATCTTTTGTCTTTCACCAAATTCTTTGTGCCTCCAGGAAAATGACTATCAAACTGTGGAAGACTTGCATCAGTTGGAGAATCATACATATGTGGATTCCATTGAATCCTGGTTTCGAACAGTCATCAAACCACCTTATTTCCTCATCATTCGGAAAATCTTGGTACCATGTCAATTGAAGCAATTGGTTTCTCACACTTTGGTATGTCTTGATGTCTATTCTTTAAAACTAAGTGTGAGTATAATTTGCATTTTGTTACGGACATGGCTTCATTGGAAGTATGCCTTCACTTAAAGGTGATATTTCTTTCTTTAAAAATAGGGTAGGATAATAGGAGAATAATGAATAAAAATTCATGACAACACTCATGAGCTTGTGATTCCCTAAAAGCAAAACTTTTGAAATTTCTATTATCATGCACTCTCATGGTAAGACTTGTCAAAAGAAATTTACACTTAATGCCTCATATTTTAAAGTGACTTTGATTGTTGATCAATATGTCACTGAAGTATTGTTATAAGTTACATGTAATACTTTTTCCTATTCTAAACAAACTAACATCCAGAAAATATTTTCAAATTCCTCTTCGAAGGGACCAGTGAAAAACCTCCTATGGTGGACAATTTCTACAAAACTCTAATAAGATTTCATAAAGAACCCTGGCATGATCAACTCAAGGAATATTTTTGGTCATTATCCGAGATTTTTTTTTTTAAATAAGTTCTAAGGGTAGCATGACCAACCAGTAAAGAATCATAATTAAAAACTTTTGACGCCATCCTGCACTCTTAAGGAGTAGATTTGCTTCCCCACCTATTAAGTAACCCATCTGAGGTTAATCATAATCAGAGTTTTTTAAAACATAAACGAAGTAATTGAGGGAATGGCTTTCAGTTTAAAAAATGGAAGACAAGAGGTCTCATCGTGAGCCGGCTTGTTCATTCTTGTTAGTTCTCATGAATGGCACTGTCGATAGTTGGTTACCAAGCCAGGAAAGCAGCCTTCAATCAAATTCTAAAAAGAAAAAAAGTAAAATGTTCTTAAACGAATCTTAATATATATCTAGTAAGTGGGACAAAAGCATTTCATAAGGTTAAAAGGTACCCCTGTCGAGGCTATGGAAGCCCGCTGGTAGTAGTGCCATGCGTGTGGTATTAAAGTTAACTCTACACTATTTACTTGGTTGTTTTTGCTTTCCCTGAACTCACTATCAATCTCTTTGAAAATGGCTTTAAAATCCCTCTTGTTATACCTTGGAGTTCTATCTTTTTGAATGATTTTTATGGACGTGGGACCCTTAGTGCAGGTAATTCACTGTGCCCAGGCAAGAAGAGCTTTAACTATGCATGGATAGTGGTAAAATAATTACTGTGGGAAGGTGTTGCTATGTCCACTTTTAACACTATGTTTTTAAAAATTAGGTCACTCATATTTACAACGAGGATATTTTAAAGTGTAACTTCTGATAAGGGATGCCTCTGAGATATTTTTTTGGAAATTTTAAAAGTGAGCTATTTTATTCAAGTAACAACACCATCTGTGCAATTTAGTTTTTATGGAAGTTTCATTTTAGGTTTTCTTGAAATCAGTCTAAGCAAATAAAGAGTCTAGCAGACACTTTGCTTTAGAGCAAGCTTTATCTAGCGCAGGAAATGTGATCACGAAAAATTGCAGGAACATCATTTTGAACGCCTACAAATGTTTCTAATCTTGGTTTTTTGCGAGGAAATAACAACACGAGATTTCCTTGCATGAGGACATGAAAGATGGTCAGCATCGGGGGTGGTTGGGTCTCGATTTTGTCTTATTTTTATTTATTTCTCTCGTGTTGTTGATTGGCTAAATGATTATTTTCGAAGAGTATTTGTTACTTCTTTATTTTAACATGATTAAAATAGCATTAATGAGAGTTTAATTAAGGCTTGTATGTTGCAGGATTAAAACTAGTTTTATTATACTTTGGGACGTGCCTGCACCATTGCATTCACATGCCTACACCATTCCACTTACCTTCTTTCACCATGCATTGGGATTCCTGGACTAGTTATAGTGGGCTTCCTGCACTATGAAGGATTCCTGAACTACATTCACGTTCCTACACTATGAGTCCAATGATTATGTGTTGCTGTTCTTAATTGCTTCACCAGAACATCCTTTATTTTATTGAAGTTTCTTTTATCATGAATTGTATCTTCGGTGATGAAGTGATTTGGGTAGTAATATATCCGTGTTTGACAAGGGGTGTAATTCACCAAGATTTGAAACCTAGTTCTAATGAAAGAAAGGAATTATTGAAGAGGAGATGGAAGGCAACTTCTCTGGAAATTTTAATTTTCTTTGGTTTCTGAGAAAAGGGCTTTGACAAAGTTTCTTCATTGCATTGAATGGAGTGATGTCCAGGAAGCCAAGCAGACACTGGATTTGATGCGGAGTTGGGAACCTATTGACACTGCAGAGGCATTGGAGTTGTTGTCTCCTTTATTCAAGAGCGAAGAGGTGTGTGCATATGCAGTAAATGTCCTTGAATGAGCAGAGGATGAAAAACTGCAGTAGCTTGTGTAGGCTCTCCGATTTGAGCATTTTGAGAAATCACGACTTTCCCTTTTTCTTGTTCAACGTTCGACACATAATATTGATTTGGCAAATTGCTCCCGCTTATATGGATCAAAGCGTCCTAGGAATCAAACAACTATCTGAGCTTCAAATTATTGAGTGATTATTTGAGAAAAAAGTATGGGCTCCAACATGTGGGCAAAGTTAGATTAGAGGTTCAATTGCGCGGCCATTGATCAATGATGTGTTGTGGAATTTGATCTTTAGAATTTCATGAAT
Source organism: Pinus taeda (assembly GCA_000404065.3). Classification (NCBI taxonomy): domain Eukaryota; kingdom Viridiplantae; phylum Streptophyta; class Pinopsida; order Pinales; family Pinaceae; genus Pinus; species Pinus taeda. The sequence continues at coordinate 104,282 of APFE031062451.1, read as the reverse complement.
ACATTAAATAATGTGGATATAATTTACATGATGTAGATGCATATGGTCAGATGCTCAGGGATGCTGGATTTGAAAATGTCATTGTGGAAGATCAGACAAATCAGTTCATAAAAATATTGCAGAAAGAGATTTCTTCTACAGAGAAGGATAAGGATGATTTTACTCATGATTTCTCAGAGGAAGATTATGCATCAATTATTGATGGGTGGAAGACGAAATTATGAAAAGGGTTTTCAGCAATTCTTGGACAATGTCCAGTATACTCTTAATGGCATTTTGCGGTATGAGCGAATATTTGGTGAAGGTTTTGTTAGTACGGAAGGAATACCGCCTATAAACCAAAGGCTCATCTATGGAGGAAAAGGACTCAGAAGCCACACTTTTAGCTATGCAAGCAGCGAACTCTAGCCTCGGGCAAATGCTTAGTGAAACACAACGTTTATCTAGGATTGGAGTTGGCAATCATTAATCTAAAGATAAATTTTCCACTTCCGATATCTTGTCTTTCCAACCTTGTGCCCATCACGGGCCACAAAACATGCATCTCCCACATCAGGCTGCTGTTGAGTACTATCCAGCTGATGTGCCTATGGTACCTCCTGAATTCGCTTCACCGAAACTACCACAAAGAAATCTTGTGACTTCCAGAACCATGTCCAACAGCAAATTGTCTAAAATTTTAGAATGTAATGGCAGCGACATCAATGCTGGAGTCAACGCAATGCCCTGTCCTCATCTATGCCATGTGGTTATGATACAACGTTGCACCCATCTTACGTGAAGTCCAGCAATAACACCGCTCCAGGGAAAGAGCAACGATTCACTAGAATTGTCCATGTTTCGATATTCAGTTGCAAACTAATGTTATTCACAACAAAATGTTATGATCGATGATCTGCCTCCTGTATTTTAATTTCTTGTTGAAAAGCCCCAATTTGTAAATCGATGCCTATATAAGTTTGAGAAACTGCCTGGAGCGATAGTCATTCAATTAGTTAATGAATTAGACAGTGATCCAGCCAGGAACAGTGCTCGTAATTAGAATTTCCTTTCGCATTGATTTCTTTTATTTCCTGCATGATTTTAATTGTTTGGATTGGTGTTTCCTCGAATTCTCTTTTAGTGCAGGATTTCATTTATTGATGAGATTAATACACAAGATAGACTAGCATTTGTTTTGCAGGTTGCCAAGGCCTCTCTTTGGAATTACTAGTGCTGCATCTCGAAGTTCATGAACTTTCTAGATTGACAAATTAAATGTTGGTACATCTATAGACCCTATACTGCACCCAACACCCCCCTCCATCTATATCTATATCTCACTCTATGTCTCTTTCTTTGTCTCTATCTCACCCCCGAAACACACATGCTCTCTCTCTCCATATTTATCTCTCTCTCTCTCTCTCTCTCTCTCTCTCTCTTCACCTTCCATCCATATCTCTATCTACCTCTATCTCTCTTGTCTTTCTATACCACCCCCAAAACATACACACTCTTTCTCCATATCTATCTTCCTCTCCTTCATTCTCTGTCTTCCCCTTCTCTCCCTCGCTCACCCCTTCTATCTCGCTTCCCTCTTGCTCTCCTCTCTCCATCTCCGATATCACTCCCTCTTACTCTCTCCACCTTTCTCTCTATGTGTCTTTCTTCTCACCTTATTCTCTCTCTCTCCCTTCCTCTCTCCTTCTCTATTTCACGTCCTCGCTCTCTTCCTTCCTCTCTCTCCCTTTATCTCCCAACTCCCTCTATCTATGCCCCTCAACTCTCTCTCTCTCTCTCTCTCTCTTTTTCCTCCAACTCTGTTACTATCTCCCTCCCTCTGTCCTTCTTCCCCCACCTTCCCTCCATCTCTCCTTCTTTGAATCTTTTTCTCACCCCAAGCATAAACATTCTCTCTCTATCTCTTCCTTGTCACTCTCTCTCTCTCTCTCTCTCTTTCCACTTTTCTCTCTCTGTCTTTCTTCTTCCCTCCCTTTCTATCCTTTCAACTCCATCTCTCTATCCCTCCCTTTCTATCCTTTCAACTCCATCTCTCTATCCCTCCCTCTTTTCTCCTTTCTCTCCACTTCTATCACTCTATGTCTTTGTTCTTCCCTCCCATGTATATCTAGAGTCAATATATATCATTATAATAATAAAAAACTAATATTATATTAATTAAAATAATTAAATTAAAATAATATATAAATATTATAATATATTAATATTAATATTGTATTTAGTGGTGTTTTTTACAACTAATGTTGTATTGTTTCCATCTCTACCTTAGAGAAGAGTACAAGACAATTCATTCTACAAATTGAAACTATTTTCTGATGGATATCATGTTAAGAAATGCAAATGGCTCGATGATACCCTCCACTCCTACCTTAGAGAAGGGCACAAGACCATTAGTTCTCGGAATTGAAACGTAAGAAATGCAAAAGGTCAGATGATAGGCTCCATAAGCACACAAGGTTGGTTGATTTTGGTTTTTGTTTTTTTAATAAGTCTGGGAAGTGTTTTTTTTTTTTTTTAATATATTAGTATTATTTAATTATAAATATTAGATTTAGCGATGTTTTTTTATATGGTATGATAAAAATGATATCAAATAAAATATTTGAAATTACAATTTTGGATGTGAAATATTTATGTGAAATAAAAATTTTAATATATCTAGGGGATAGTTTTCATATAAAGATAAATTTGCAAAATCATTGAATAAAAGATTTTGATTCTTTGTGTTAATTAACTTTTACTGTGGATATAAAAATGTTGTGCTTTATAAAGAGTAAGAAGTTTAAATTTTACTAATGGAATTGGGATGTGGGAATTTTTTTTGTCAAGGTAAATTTTGATCCATTCAATCCAAATTAATGCATGAGTATTGTACTGCATTTTTTATTATATCTAAACTCATGAGATAATTGTGTTTGTAATCATATATATATAATATATATATATATTATTATATTATATATATATATATATTATATATATATATATATATATATATATATATGTAAATATATAGATATTGTTAGTTCCATTTGTTTGGGACACATTATTTTTTTCTATTTTCTTATTATTATTTATTGGAGAGATGAACATAAACATTATTTAGACTTCTAAATTTTTATTTTTATGTTGACCGGCATTAACTAAAATTTAACTTTGAGCACGGACATACTTACACATCGGGGTTATATTGCTCTGTAGAACACGCTTCTCCATACAATGAATGATATGTTGATCAATTCAATTGCACTAAAATTTAGTTATCTTTAATTTATCAATCCAATTTTGTAAGGTTATGAAATATAATGCAAAATATATACTCTGATTTAGCTTCTAACCTATCGAATAAAAATTGATATTAAAAATAAATGCTAGTTTACAAAAAACAATTGACAACTACTTAACTCAGTGTAATCATGGTTTTAAAACACTTATAAATTCTTGTAACCATGTAGAGACTTTTAATGATTTTGACAACAAAATTTTTTAAAGATTTGGATTGTTGTAGTTTTAAAGATGAATTCTTATTCAATTAGAAGATCGAATGATTTTGACCACAAACTTCTTTAAAGATTTGGATTGTTTGTAGTTTTAAAGATGAATTCTTATTCAATCAGAAAATTTGTGCGATTAACCTTCAGTATGTCGAGACACAAAAACTAACAAAATTCACACTGCAAGAAATGAATCTAAGTGATCACTGTGTTCTAACTATTCTCTGATTATAAACTTTGTTGAAATTATTATTGAAGCTTTTAAACTATGAGTTGTGAGCAGTAACTAATAAAAACAGATTATTATCTCTATGAACATAATAGACTGAAAACGAATGAAAATACACTATTCAAATGAGAAGTAGTGTGCATCCCTACACAGAAGGGCCTCTTGGTTGGGTCACACGCACTAGAGAAACTTCTTACTCATCGATGAGAGTCAAAGTAGGAATGTATTAATAACAGGGAGTTCTCATACATTCACTCTTCTTGTTTATTTATCAATCGAGATTATTTAAAACAATAACAAACCCATAATTCGATTACTATCATTCAGAATAGACTCAAAGTTTCATTGCTATAGTTTAGAACAGAGTAACGATGATCAAAGTTTCGTGGGTCTTGAAAATCACATTGTAAACATGAATCTTGCATCATCAAATCTTACCCACAATATTTTTCCTATTCACAACATTGTTTCAAAGGCTTGGATAAGGATATCTAGGTTACTTTGAGTTCTCCTCTTTTTCATGGTAATCGACCACCTTGGACAAGGATTTTGGTCTTCAAATCATTGATTTTAGAATGTAGTTTCTTATTGGCTTTTTAAAGTTTTGAATTCTTGTTATATCAATAGTACATCTTTTGAGCATTTTTTGATTATGTGCTTTGATAGCTTCATTCTTATTCTTAATGTGCCTTTCTAGGATTTCTGGTTTTGTGATTTCTTGTTTCAATGCTTTTATTGTTTTTTTTTCTTCGAAGACCTCAAATGGTGGATTATGTATGGGAGATTGTATTGGGCCATGAACTAGAGATGCAAGTAAACTATAAATAGGGCAATAAGTAAAGAATTTTTATACCTTTTTCTGGATGTTCTTCTTTCTCCAAAGTTCGATATAATCATAGACTTCTTGCTAAACTATGTCAATTTTTGGACTTGCTTTCCTTTGTTCTAGTATTGGCATTGATGATAAAGGAGTAAAAACCTTTGATTCCTCTTTATTGACTTTTGTTGCTATATGGGAACCAAAGTCTTCTTCATTGTCATTTATTGACTTCTTATCACTCGATTTTCTTGCTTTCGTCATGTTGTGAGTGATTTCGCGATATATCCCTTTAAATTCTGGACTAATTTCTTTCTCAGACCCCTTTCTTTTCATCCAATTCCTTTCTAAGGTTTTCTTTGTGATTGGGTCTTGTTTTTTTTTTTTTTATGCAAGGGTTTTATTATTTTTCTTTGTTGGTGATTTCTTCACCCATGATTCTACTGAATTCACTAATTTTTCTTTTTGAGCTTTGATTCAAATATTTAACCAATTCGAACCCGAAGTCTTTTCCTCAACTGACTCAAAGTTTGAAAGATTTACTACCTCAAGTTTTTAAATTTCCACGGGCTTAGGGTTTGGAGTTTTAACAAACTCAGGAATGTCCATAGGTTCAAGAATTGAGCTTTCCATGGGCTCCACAAGTTCAGTGTAATGCCCCCTCCCATCCCCTATCTCCCTCTAGGCCGAATGGGAGTTGTTACCTTATGTTAACCTGAACTCCATGGTATCATTATGGAAGTGGGGTTATAAAATTCCCACCCGTCCAAAGCTTGTGGAAATTAACTTTGGAATACACTACTGTACTTAGCTCGTTGAGCGATTTTTGACATAACCCAACTAGTCGACTTAGCATGATTAGAAAAGATCAAATGAAATAACCCAACCAATTGACTTAGCACACCTATAAAGGATTAGTAAAAATGTTCCAACTAGTTTACTTACCACCACTAGACAGGATTAGTTGAAATGACCCAACCAGTCGACTTACCACGCCTAGATAGGATCAATTGAAATGAAAAAACTAGTCAACTTACCATGACTAGATAGGATTAGTCGAAATGACCCTAACCAATCGACTTACCACAACTAGACAAGATTAGTCAAAATGATCCAACCAATCGACTTACCAAGACTAGCAAACCTAACACAAGTAGGCAAATCAACATGAATAATCAACCTAACACAAGCAAGCGACTTAACACGACTAATCGACATAACATGAATAGTCGACTTAATGCGACTAATCAAGACCCTAATATGGGCTGACGAAGGCTCAATGTTGATAGCCAATCTAAACCTTTATTTAGGTCAATAATCAACAAGATCAACACCCTCATAACTTTGGTCTAGGGAAACAACAATGAATGTGTCCCACAGTCTTTAGGGATCGATGCCTTATGCCAACAAATTTATACATGTTGTAACACACCCAGAGGTGATCATAAGTTAGACCTGGTTCCCTATATATGGTGCTGAGAATGGAGTTTGAGAGTTTGCCAACTATTTAAATATTTGGAAGGGAAAATTTTTCGTAAGGTTTACACATTATATACCATGGATTTATCTTCGACTTATGTGAGTCACAAGATATCCAACAAACACGAGTACCCATACTTACTTGGACAGGGTATTACTCAGGCAATATTCTTCAGATAATCTATAGTGAGTCCAATACATGCTTGATTTGAAATAATGGCTATTTTGTATTACTCTTGATGAAAGACATAGGAGCAGACAAATATTTTTGTAATTTAAGATCCCACAGAATTTTATTGAGCTTTCACTTTGAATAAGTATGTCTAACTTTCCTGGAAGTTTAAACATTGATCATTTTTGTCATGCTAACATCTTCTCGAGCTATGCATCTTAATCTATGTATAAATCAACAACCATAATATTTTTTTAGTTTTGATAATGACTGTAACATGAACACAAGTAGGGTTTTATGTCACATTTTCCCTAACAGGTTGAAAGCATATCTGAAGTTTTCTTTTCTCCATGCAACGACTGGGTATCTTTCATAAGTGAAGATGTAGTTAGATATAATAACACCATAGGAATCTTTTATATTACTACAAGTATCTATTCTATTTCTATGCCCAAACCCTAGCATGAGCAAAAGCTCAATTGCGTTAGATATACAAATCATTGTGTTTAACCTAATGAATAAGGATGAGGAACACATTATGGTGCATTAATTCCTCCCATAGACAATGTTATCCATATAAGGTTTATAAAAAGGATTAAGTCTCCTTGGAATAAATCAAATAAAAGTTGCATGAAATATCTCTGAATTTGGTTACAATTTATTTGCAATATAATGTTCTTCATATTGCTACAACTGCAGATATATATATATATATATATATATGATCATACTTTTCTTTAAGAAATAGAGCCTATCTACAAGGATAGTCACAATTACTGGGAAGCATATAACAAGAAATACCAGGGATCATAAGTTTTTTATGATAATTCCTAATTTAACTATTCAAAGTCTTTTCAACATAGCCCAGGTTCAATATAAAGGCTTCAAACTTCATTTATCATTCAAATAGGCTCAAATAGAGGCAGGGTTTCAAGTTTATATTAGTCCATGGTTTATTTTCTCCAATTTTGTATTTAGAAACATTGTTCTCAAACAAGTAAATTGAACCTCGTTTTTGTGAGTCTCTAAATGGCATCGTAGAGCAACTTTGGTCATAATCATTGCAAGGAATAGGCTTAAGCACAAGACATCATGATTTTGGAAATGAAGGTACTGAATGGATTTCCACGATCCCAACGTCATCACCTGAAATCAATTTGATTATAACCTTAGCTCAAGATACAAATTCAACAATTAAATTAACAATCACTTTAAATAGGCATAATGAATGTTCAATTCTTATGAAAATAGATTTGTTTCATATATGTCTAGTGAAAATGATGCCATGGGTAACATCATTTCCTTAATGTCGATTCAAAGTATTTTCCTTGCAGTTACAAGCAATGGCTAGCAGTAATTCCAAGATGGTCACTCACTGATAATAGTGAGGCATAATAACCAAAACATATAGTCCTTTCTGTAGTGTATATTTCACATATTCAATGTTAAGAGTACTATGAATCAATATTTATATGCAATGGTAAAATATGTATTTAATGTAGCAGTCCTAAATTTATTTAGGGACTAGCATATTTGTAGAATTTCACTTTGAATTTCAAAATTTTGGGTACTAGGACAAAATCTTTAGTTTCCCCCCAACCACAAACAGTCTGCCAGTAATGTCTTCAAACAGCTTCCACCCCCTAGCTTAACAGTCTCAATGACCACAAAGTCAGATGTAACAGGGATTCCATAGGTCTAACCCACCTTCACCCTTTTGACATAAAAGCACTCATTTACTGGCTAGTATAGGGACTCCAGAGGTAAGTCACCTCCACCCACCAACCAATTAGGGACTCTAGAGGTGAGAGCCTCCACCCTCAATATACTATTGTATTAACTCCACCCATTGCAGGGAATCCAAAGTCTACTACAATTGAGTGCTTCAGTAAGAAAGACTAATCCAGGGCATCTTGAGGTTTGACACCTCCATTCACTAGCCAACGAGGGACTCCAAAGGAAAAGAAGACAACCTCCACCCTTAGTCAGTTCATGGATTCAAAGATCTAAACATCACCTCAATTTCATTTACACAGTAATCCCATTTAATAAGAACAAGGGAGACAAAGTGCACTGCCATTTGATATGCAAGAAATGGAACATAATCAAGGAAGAATAGTTTATATATATGCACATCAAATTGATCATTGTTACAATAACTCACTAGGAGAAATTGTAGGTCTATATCCACAATTTTCTTGAGTGTATGATCAAGTTCCTCACACTTTTATTTCTTCTATAACATACTCATGGTGTTGCCCTTTGAATGCCTTTCCATCTCTCTACTCAACATCCACCATTTTTCTTCCTTGCTTTTCTCCCCATGACTCTTCCAACTCCCCTTCTCCTCTTCTTTTACTGTTTGGTTTTTCCCTCCAGTTAGTTAGGGCTTCTGCAGTTAGTTAGGGTATTGCCTTACCTACCTTACCATTCACTTGTGAATTTTTTTTTTTTTTATTATTATTGTTTTTTGTAATGCACTTTATATGTTTATAATAACCTTCATTAATGCATGTGTCACCTTTATAATAATATTAATGCCACTCACACATATAATCATAATTATGAATTTGATTATGCTCGAAATATTTACACACATAATCACACTTATGAAATTGAACATGACCATATTCACACCATTGCAAGGAACCCAAGAAAAGCACATCATTATTCTAATATAAAAAAACCATAAAACATTTGTAGTAACCACACGAGTGTGAAGTAACCATAACAATGCTTATATTATTGACATGAGTGAACTTGGCCAAAACATCCAACATCATAATTACATATAAGCAAAATGATTGGGGTCATTACAAACGTAAGTAATGAACAAGCCACAACATCACTAGTCGGTAACATTAGATGAATTGGGTGCCCCAACAATTCGGGTATGATCGTAATGGGGACCATGCTGGCTAGTATGTGCTCATCATGGAAATTCAACATCTTTCTAACTATGCACAAGGAGCAACTCTTTGACACATCCCGAGTCTTGACTAACTGTAAAATTCAAGTGCCCTTTGGTAGACTCGAAGTGATGTTGCAATGTCTTTCCTCATTATGGACTTGTGCATTAGCCTCTTTCCACTAATGCTTGGTATTGAATAAAGATAAGTTTTGTTTTTCTCTTAACCAACCTCTCAAATCTCACTAGGGTAGAAGTAATTGGACAAGTCTGCCCTAGATTTTATGCCCTTTGATGTGACTGCTTAAATGAGAATTTATTATTGTATTATAATTTTAGGTGATTATTTATAGAACATTTAAGCAGCAAAATAAATTAAAATACAATAATTATATAACAATGTCTGAAATTTTGTAAAAGTTCGGAACTGTCAATAATAATATTAAAATCTGCAAACATAAATAAAAAATCAAATATGGAAAGCAACATACTTATCAATGTTTTAAGACTTTTAGGTCTCAAAAATATATAGAGCCTCAACTTCGTTAACTTATAGATTAAAGAAAATAATCTCCTAATAAAAATATGAAATTTTTAGAGAAGTATACACAAAAAATATAAAGAAAAAGGCTGATTTTTATTAATAAATAAATTCTGAGTACAACATAATAAAAAGGCAGATTCCCATGAAAAACCATTGGCCAAATCAAATTCTAAACAAATGCAATGTAAAAATTCATATATAGAAGTCGAGGAAAGAAAAACAAATTGATGAAACAATCTTCAAAACGCTTTCAGATGGTTTGATATAATGGTAGATAACATGTTTCTTTGTAAATTAATGGTTTTTAGCACTAGTCAAATAAAACCAGACCTTCAAACAACAAATAAAATGAGAGAAATTCAAGTTACCTAAGTTGATGGATCCAAAGGATGAGTGGAGTTTCTCATTAGAAAGTGTCTTTGCTTCGAAAAGGATCTACTGCCACCTTTTGGTTTAGCTCTTTATGACTCACAAAATATCAAAATCAGAAGGAATGAATGACAATTTGAATTTTTTCTCTCTTCCTTCATAGGCCTATCCCTCTTTTTATGCTCCATCAAAGTGGTTAGGTAGTTGAACCACTTGGCTAATTAGTTATAACATATTCTCTTAATCAAATTTTTAATGGAAGTCGAAGGTAGGGGTTCTAAAGGGAAAACTAAACAAAACCAATTTTCTAAATTATTAGATTTGAATTTCCTAATAAGTGAGACCTTCCTTTTTCCATAAAATTCTGAATCATTCGACACAAATTTTAATCATAACAATATGATCACCACAAGATAGATGTAATATATAATAAAAAATAAATTAATCATGGTACCATATAATGTGCAAAAGGAAAAGGAAATAGAACCTATGTACATCCATCAAAAACCAACATTAACCATGCATATGTATGCTAAAATAAGTATCATCGGATTGCAGTATATAGCTTCCTTTGTGCCTCCCAAACGATCCCTTGTTTGTCCATCATGATCATGATTTTTTGTATAAATATATCCTCCACAACGTATGTGCCTCCTGAAGATAACATATAATATGTATGTGCCTCGTGAAGATAACATATAATATGTGCATCATAAAAAACCCATGGCCTGAAAAAAACTCAAACCTTTTGCATGTTTTTATATATATAAAAGTTTGGCATCATGCAGATATATGTTAGGTCTCCCTCTTTCCTCCTCTTTTTTTTTTTTTTTTTTGTCTATTATGCTTAAAGTATGAACTTTTGCCTCCATCCCAAATATGGCCATAACTTGAGAATAGAAAAAACTATGAAACATCTGTTGGTCAAACATGACAATGAGCTTTCTTAAGGTAGGGTCCCACCTCCTAGTTTTGCCTTTTATTATATATGTTTCTTTTAAATTCTTCTTTTAGTTTTTTTTTTTAAGAGAGTGGGAAGACACTCACAATGATTTGCGAAACTTTTAATATTGACATGCATCAACATTGACAACTCCACAGGGTGGTTTTCTTAGTGCAATACGTAAATAAAAAATATCCGATGATAGAAATAAATAGCTTGGACTGCAACTGAGTAGGATTTTAGTTATCATTGGAGAACACAAAGCAAGGGTTGTAAGAAGCAAGCCGAAGGAGATAGTACCTAAGCTAGTCTATCGCAGGTAATGATAAGGTCAAATAAAGCTTCTTCACAATCCAACTATTTGATGAAAGAAAAGTTTCCTCGTCCCTACATTAAATATTTGTCTGATGATAGATTAAATATGTTTGCATATTAATTATATTCAAGAAATATAGCTTAAGACACATTATACCAGAGAAGGTGTTGTTGTCTCAAGAATACTTCCTAGTGGTACTAAAAATGATAGACATATATCAATCTTTTCAGAATTAAAGTGGACAAAAAGTAAAGTCCTGTAGAAACATAAGGTAGTGAGCAAAATAATAGAAAAGGCATTAAATTTGACCAAAAGCTACAAAATAAAAGTGAGAACATAATCGAATAAAACTAAATTTCACTAAAAGAAAATGTAAAATGAGATGAAAAACCAAGAGAGAAAACTAAAGGAAAGACTACAAAAGAAATATTTACAAGTAAGAGCGGTGGTTTTGATGATTTATTCTTTTACTACTTCTACCTATGGCTTAAGATGGGAGCCATTCGTATCATAGGGAATGATACTATCATTTTCATCTTTTAAAAGGTATGAATTGGGCCCGACGATTGCATCAATTTTGAAAGGACCAATCTATAACTTCTGAAATTTTTTAAGTTTACCATTTTTTGTGTGTGTTGAGTTCCATAAGAACACTTTTTGATTTACAGTGAGATTGAAATATTTAGATCTCTTATCAAAGTATTTCTTCAGTATCTTCATTCTGCACTTTAAATTATCAAGAGAATGATTGTGTTTCTCTTCCAAGGCTAGCAGGGATAACACTCCTTGAGGGATGCCAATAGAATTTAGATCTTCAGCCTACATGGCAAGACGTAATGAGGTTAATTCAAGTTAGGTAGGCATGGATTCCTCTTGTCCATACACAAACCAGAAAGGAGAAGCGTTAGTACTCATTTTCATGATTGTGTAATCAACCCATAAGGTATATTTCAACAAATTGTTCCAATTTCGAGGATTATCATTTATGATTTTCTTTAGAATTTAAATTAGATTCTTATTCAAAGATTCAACTAACCCATTGTAGAAATGGAAATAAATTTTCTACTAGTGATGAAATCGAACTGAAATCAAGAGATACAAATCTCTTCTACAAATTGTGGAATCAAAAATCACAAGATAGAAACACATGCAACGACATGCAACCAAGGAACACACTGATTTTACAGGGGAACCCAATTGGGAAAACCCATTCACTTCTTGTCATTAATCAGATGAGAAAGGGAAACTATTGCAATGTCTTGCCTTAACTCTAAAGCACACCCTACCCTATAAACATGTTCTCCTGCTGACTATCTTTCTCTGACCAACACTTAGCCAATTCAAGCCTCCAAATTCCTCCTATTTCCTTGCACAATTCAGGAGAAATTGAGCTCCTAAATAATACGTGAATTTCATATTTCCTTGCACAAATCCAAAGGAATTGATCACCTGCTTAACTTCCAAGCCTGTAGACTCAACTAGTATAAAATTGATGATTATAATGTTCCTTTTTCCTCCACTCTAGCTAGGCAATTCATATTCCATGCATGCCTAGGATATTTTTATTCTGATTGACTAGTTTAACTGAGAGATCAGTGAATTAGCAATAGTTCTACTGCTCAATTGACCTTCAACTGACTCAATTAATTAATTAAACTCAATTAACTGAGTTCAACTAAAAATAATTGAACTAGATTGCCAAATTTTAGTAATCGCTACATGCACAAATCTACTCCAATCCAACTGCAATCCAAGTGATCTTGATGATGTGGAAAATCGAATTACTCAATTTGGCTAAGGCACAAGTCAAATTGAGCCTTTCTTGCTACAATTTCTAACACTCCCTCTTAGCCAGAAAGGGATTTTTCACCACCCCTATCCTGCACCTATGGAATTTGAATTTGCCTCTTGAAAATGCCCTTTTCAAGATATCTACATCCTGCTCCTCAGTTGGAATGTACTATAGCATCATAATTATCCTCTGCACATAATCCCAAAAGTGATGGTACCTCATATCAATGTGCTTGGAACTTTCATGAAATACTGGATTCTTAGAGATTTTAATACAACTTTGATTATCAAAATCAATCATTGGCGGATCCATCTCCTGACTGAAAAGACCCACAAGTATTTTCCTCATCCATATGGCCTCACATGCTAGTTTATTTACATCCATGTATTCAGTGTCTGCTAAGTTGAGTGTCATGGACCTATGTTTCCTACTATACTAGGAAATAGTTGCAGACCCAACACTAAAGATAGCACCTAAAGTACTTTTCCTGTCTGATGGAGTCCCTTCCCAATTTTCATCAGTGAAGTCTTGGAGCTTCACTCCCTCTGTCCTCCTGTACCATAACCCATACTCAGTTGTGCCTTTGAGGTATCTTAGCACATGCTTTGCTTCCTTCCAATACAACTTGGTAGGATTCACCATGGCTTGACTCAGTGGATTAAATGCATGGCATATGTCGAGCCTTGTGTTCACCAAATACATCAAGGATCCCACAAGATATCTATAGATGGTGTTATATATTACCTCTCTTGAAGAACCATGCTTCTTCCTCTAGATTGTGGCTAGAGGTGTGCCCATAGGCTTGTAGTCTTGTATATGAAATCTCTGTAGTATTTCAGAGGAATACTTCCCCTGATTCACAACAAAAAATTCCATCTCCCTGCCATTCTTCAAACCAAAGGAATTAATGCATCAATACCATGTCCTTCATATTGAATTCTCTTGCAAGGCCCTCCTTGCAAGAGTGGATCAACTACTCATCCCCTATAAGTATCAAGTCATCAACATACAATACTAAGATAATCAACTTGCTATTTACCACAATATGATAGATATTGGAATCTGCTTCACTTTTGGTGAAGCCCAATCCCCTGAGATATGTGTCAATCTGAGTGTACCATGTTCGGGGCTCCTATTTGAGACCATAAAGGGATCTCTTGAGTCTGCACACATGTGTTTCCCTATCATATGTCTTAAATGCCTCAGGCAGCTCTATGTAAATATATTCCTTAACCACTCCACTAAGGAAGGAAGTATTCACATCCATCTAATGGATCTTCCACCCCATCTGCGCAACTAATGATATATGGTTTTGGTCAAGGAATATCTTGTCACTAGGGAAAATGTTTCCTCATAGTCCACTCCCTCTGCCTGAGAGCATCATTTGGCCACAAATCAGGCCTTGTACTTCTCAATACTACCATCAGATACATGCTTCACTTTGTAAATCCATCTGGAACCAACCACTAACTTGTTCTATGGTCTCGGAATGACCTCCCATACATTTCTCTTTGTGATGGAGTCATACTCCACCATGGCATCAAAGCACACTGGTTACAAAACTGCTTCCTCAAATGAAGAAGGATCAAAATCAATGAGTTTTGTCATGAGTGCCATGTAACCGATATACTTGTCTGGTGATATCCTCTGCCTGAGCAAGGATGTAGGAGCTCCCACAAGCTCCCTAGCATCTTGCACCATCCTGTCAGCTTCTCTAGTTCTCTTCCTCCCCTCTGTGGAATATTCTAGTTGAGTGGGTGTCTCCACTCAACCTCCTGTCTTCTCCTCCACATGTGGTTGCTCCACAACATCCTGAAGCTTTTCATGAGGCTACTACTTTGGAGCTAGAAGCTCCTCCTCTGGTGGGATACTTAACTCTCACAGAGAGCATCTCATAGCCTTCTCCTCATTGAATTTGACATCTCTCCTTACAACTGTCATCCCGAGTGAGGGAAAATACACCCGATAATTATGTGGTGTCTCTGTGTATCCTACAAAGACTCTGATCTCAGCTGTAGTCTCCAATTTCTTCCAGATACCTTTGGAGACATGATAATACATAGTATCTCGAAAATTCAAAAATGAGCTACATCAAGATTTCTCCTAGAGAAAGCTTCTTCGAGTGTGATCATGCCAGTATTTTGTGAGGGCTCCTATTCTACAATTAAACTACGGTGTTGCATGCTTCTTCCCATAAATGTAATGGAAGCCCTTGATCATGCAACATGGCTCTTGTTTCTCCCACTATTCTTCTATTTTTCCTCTCAACCACCCCATTTTGTCCTGGGTTATGAGGTGTTATTGGTTCTCTTCTAGTACCCTCTTTGGCACAAAATTCCTTGAAGGTATTAGATACAAATTCTCCTCCATTATCACTTCTTAGGGATTTTAATTTCTAATTAGTCTCCTTTTCAACCAATGCTTTGAATTCAACAAATTTGGAAAAAACTTCATCCTTTTTCCTCATGAATAAGATCAAGCATTTTCGAGAAAAGTCATCGAAAAAATCACATAATACCTGTGTTTTGTTGTGTAGATTGTTGAAAATTGTCCACATACATCAGAGTGTACTCACTCCAAGATTTCTCCAGCTCTCCTATCTCAGCCCTAGAAGGTGGATTTGACATATTTCCCCTGTGTTCATCCATTGCAAACATCATGCTAGTCAAGGGTGCATTTTTGGAAGACTGGTGGTAATCTTTTGCATGATTTTTAAGGCCCCATGGTGTAAGTGTCCCATGCACTTGTGCTAGAGTTCTCCAACATCTTGACTCTACACATTTTTTTCCTTTCTACTCAGTGTAGCACAAGCATCCACCTCAAGTTTGTAGGGATTTTTCACTCTAACTCCGATCCATTTCATCTTCCCTGTAGCTACATGCTTCAAGAAGGGTTTTCCCTTACTGAACATAATATCATAACCTTTTTCCCCCAATACAAAAACAAAAATCAAATTCTTCTTCAACCTAGGTACATACATGACATCTTTCAAAGGAATATGGGAGCCTGATTCCCTCTTAAAGGTGACAATACCAATACCTTTGGTACTATAATTCCCAACATCTCCAAGTTCTATGTGCATCTGAAGATCCTTCTCCTCTATGCTACTGAAGAATTCTTTACATCTTGTCATATGGAACAAGGCACCATAATCTAGGCACCACACACTCCCCATTACATTGCTTGCCATGCATGCAATTGGGGTAAAGTCCAATAAAAATTGTGAGATGAGGGCTTCACCTCCTGCTCCTCTTGAAGTCTTCTTATTTGGTTTTTTATACAAACACTTGGTTGCATAGTGTCCATATTCAAGGTAGTGAAAACGTTTTATCTTGTTGAGTTCCTTCTTTTTGCAAATTCAAGACTATGTGGTCTATCACACCCTCCAGGATGATCCTCCTAGATTTTGCGGTGTCCTTCTTCTACCATGCTAACTGTTGTACATACGATACCGCTGGTTTTGGAATGTCCGTTTTGGTGTACTCCAACACCCCATTACCATCAAGTACAACTTCCATCCTTTCCTTCCAAGCTATGAAACTTGAGATTCCCTCTAGGGCATACTCCAATCTCAATCTGTTGAAAGATATTTTCCCACATGGAAGAAAAAATTGCTTCACTGAATCTTCAAATAAAAATTTTTGAAGGAGAATATCGATTGACTGGTTTCTATTGTGTTTTCAAGCTCTAGTACCATGTAGAAATGGAAAGAAATTTTCTACTACTGATGAAATCGAATTGAAATCAAGAGATACAAATTTCTTCTACAATCTGCAGAATAAAAAATCACAATATAGAAACACATGCAATGACATGCAACCATCAAAACACAAGGAACACAATGATTTTATAGGGGAACCCAATTAAAAACCTCTATGTTGCTTGTCATTAATAAGATGAGAATGAGAATCTATTGCAATGTCTCGCTTCAACTCTGAAGCACACCTTGCACTGTAAACATGTTCTGTTGTTAACTATCCTACTCTAGCCAACACTTAGCCAATTAAAACCTCCATCTTCCTCCTATTTCCTTGCACAATTCAAAAGAAATTGAGCTCCTAAATAATAGGTAAATTCCCTATTTCCTTGCGCAAATCCCAAGGAATTGATCACTTTCTTAACTTCCAAGCCTGTACACTTGACTAGTATACAATTTATGATGACAATGTGCCTGTGTCCTCCAATCCAGCTAGGTAATTTGAATTCCATGCATGTCTGGCCTATTTTTAGTCGATTGACTAGTTTAACTGAGAGATCAATGAGTTAAAAATACTTCTACTACTCAACTGACTCAATTAATTACTTGAGCTCAGTTAACTGAGTTCAACTGAAAGTAACTAAACTATATTGGTAAATTTTGGCAATCACTACATGCACAACTCTACTGCAAGCCTATAACTCGAATTTATTAACTTAACTAGTAGACAAGGCCATGTCACTCTAGCTAATTGCAATCCAAGTCATTCCGATGATGTGAAAACTCGAATTACTCAATTTGACTAAGGCACAAATAAAATTGAGCCTTTCTTGCTACAATTTTGAATACCCATTACTTTGGGGGTAATAGTTAGAAGAGGTGGAGTGTTTAATCTTGTATTTGTCACAAAACTCGGTGAATTGTGTAGAAATAAATGTCCTGGTAATTGAATAAAGAGGAATACCAAACCATGAAAGAATATTATTCTCAAGAAGTTCAATAACTTGTTGATCGCAAGCATTCTTTTGCTGAACAACCTCTTCCAAATTTGTGAACTAATTAGTGGCATTAGGTATAAACATGTGCCTTGTGGATGAGGGAGGATTGATTGATTTGATAAAATCAAGACCCCAATTTAAGAATGGGAACTCAACTATAATTGGTTGCAAAGGTATAATGTGAAATTTCCAATCTTTTCCCATGAAATATTGTATTTCGTTTTTCTAATTTGGGGGAGGTAGTTTCTTGATTACTTTGACCTTTTCTTGGTTAATGCTAAATTATGCCCCATACACAATGTGTCCTAGAAGCTTACCAATGGTGACTCAAAATACATACTTCTTTGGATTAAGAGATATACCAAATCTTATACACCTAATGAAAACTCTTCTTAGATGCTCAAAATGATCTTTATGACACTTTGAATATACGATCATATCATTGAGATAGATATGAATGATATTGTCACATACGTCATCAAAGGCTAGTATCATAAACCTATGAAAAGTGGCACCTGCATTCATTAGGCCAAAAGGAATCCATTCATAAGCAAAATTGCCCCAACGAGGTGTGAAAGTAGTTTTGTATTTCTCCATTTTCTTCACACACATCCAGTTATAACTAGAAAATCCATCTAAAAGGGACATGATTTGCGATATCGCCACTTGCTATAATATATGATCCATGTTAGGCAAATGAAAATTATCTTTTACACTTTCCTTATTCAAATAACGATAATCTACACATAAGCATGTATCGCCATTATTTTTCCTAACAACGAGCAAGTTGGCATCCCAATTTGAATATTTAACTGGAAAAATGATTTGAGATTTGAGTAACTAATATAGTTCTTTTCTAATAGTGGCTTTGAGAGCAGGTTTGACCCGTATTTTCATTTTCTTGACTGGTTTGGCATCTTGTTTGATAGGAATGGCATGTTGAATGATTTTGGGATCAAAACCTTGAAGATCTCTAAAAAGCCAGGCAAAGACATCATAGAATTCTTTGAATAAACATATCAATTTTTCTTTTTATTCTTTAGTACTTTGGGACCCAACTTGTAATATATTTGAATCATCATGAGTTCCAATGTTTAATGAGACCATTTCTCCAATTTTGTGTTTACATTCTCCTCCATGTTTTTCTTTTGAATTGGGAATGTCACTTGGTGAGAAAGAACTTTCTAAAGGAGAAAGTCTAGCTAGCTATATATAGTCTTTCAAAGATATAATTTCATCCTCCTTTATAGGTTGTTTTTGTATAAAAGAAAAAATGTTTTCATTGTAAACAAATACTTGTTATTCCTCATCATTATTTGGGAGATGAAGCCTATAAAGAGATTGTGAAACGTAATTAGGTCTTCTAGATACCATTTGATGGGAAGGAATTTTTGCATATATGGCTAGATGATCAACAAAATAATTGACCTCTCTTCATATGTGGGTAATGTTAAAGGCTAAGAGTTTAGAAATATTTTCCCAAGAGATCTAATTATATCTCTTAATGGGTTTGTTATTAGGAGAATATATTTTCTTTATTAATTTGACAACTAATTTTGAGTCCCCAAAGGTGGTCATGTACTTACAACTTAAAGTTAAATCTTGCTCTATCCCTAGGAGAAATGCTTCAAATTCAACAATATTATTGGTGCATTGAAATTCGAGCCTAAATGCATATTGGTGCATTTTTTTGAAAGAAGAGTACAAGACAATATTGATGTGATTACCTTCATTAGAAGAGGCCCCATCAAAATTTAAATGCTAGATTTGGTCTTCTTGATGGGTCTCCATGGGAGGAGGTAACTCATCAACAGTGAAGAGGTAGAACACACCAATGTCCTATTCTACATAGTTGACATCTGGCTGGGGTAAACTTTCAATGTATGGCGTAATGCGACCTTCCCTATAACTAATAATGGTTTTTCCATTTTTAAGCAAGGTCATGTGTGAGCCATCGAGTGAAATGTAACCTTCGGTACAAACTTTCCAATCCCTTCCCAAAACTATTGAATAATTAGAGATTGACATACCCATGACTTTTATGTTACAAGTAGTTCTAATTTCAGGATGAGCACAAACAACTAGCATGATATCCTTGATTTTACTAATTATTTCTTGGAGATAATTGCTAAGTGAAAGTACTTTCCTTTGGTTATCTTCAAAACACTGCAGACTTAATTCTTCTATTATGACTTTAAGCATTACGTTAGGTCTGGAGCCTCCATCAACAAAGCAACAATGTGTTCTTTTTTCATGGAGTTTCATGGAGACTTAAAAAGGAGGATTTCTAAGAGAAGTTGAAGGGTTATGAACAACAATGAATTTTCCTTGATGGTATTCTTCTTCAAACTAGATTTCTAAGGCATTAACTAGTGACTTGGTATTTTACCTTCAAGGAAAATCTTTAACTACTTTTGTTATTCAGGAATTTCTTCCATGTCAAGTAAGGATGCATCAACTTTAATATTGGCCATCTGTTAAGAATATTAAACTTAGGAAACATCGAGGATGAAGAGGAGATAGAATAATGTACATTTTGGGAGGCATAATTTGTATTTAGAATGGGTTGGGAGACTGAGGGATTTATAATTCTCAGAATTACAGTTTTCTTGGAAGCTTGGTTTCTAACATTTCAAGCTCTAAAGGAACCTATTGTCTTAAGAACTAACACTTCCTCATTATCGATCTAGTCTAGAGTTGCTACAATAAGCTCATGTTTGTTTCCAAAGATATTTTCTCTCATGCTAATTCAATTTTGACAAGTTTCTCGTCATGAATCGTGATACTCTTCATAGAAATTACACCATGGGTGAGAGAACAAAGGTTTTGGTTGATATCTTGTTGAGCAACATGAAATGCATTAAAGAAGAAGGTTCTAGTTGAGGTTGTATGTTAGGATTTCTTTTGTATGAAATAAATCTATTGCTCATATCTTGCATTATTTAGAGGATGGATGTCATGTAAAATTGATTGGGTTGACCCTCTAAAGGAACATTGGTCCTACAAAGTTGTTCTTCATATTCTAGGAAAATTTGGAGAGCATACTTAAGACTAGTAACATTTTTCTCTTCCAATCATTGATGATATGATGGGAGAAATGCACTATAGCAGTGTATCATTGCTGCTTGGATTTGAGGGCGAATAATTTCAAGAATCTAATTATATATTTTAGTGAAACAAAGGTTAAATGATTTAATGGTTTCTCCTTTTGAAAAGGAGACATTATTATAATGAGATAAGAGGTCAATAGGGTTTCTAGGTTGCCTATAGATAGATTTGAATCAATAAAAAAATTATTCCCAAGTGGAGAAGGCTTTGGTAGGGATTTAAAAGAAATCAAGAACATCTTTTCCTTTAAGGGAATTCACAAATAATCACATACATTTGTCATTATTATTTTCCCCAATATTGTGCCAAGCATTAGAAATTGTGATTGGATGTTAATTCTTAGTGATGATTTCGTTATTTGAGAACTTAGGTAAGTGGTATTTAAATTTAGGAAGAGGTGCATTAGCTGGTGCTAATTTTAAGGTATATTTTATATGCCAAGGGGTATTTTTAATATCTTCTTCGAAATGGAACAAGCCATACTTGGGAATGATCTTTGCAGGGTTGGTGGTTGACTGATGAGGAGTGAAAGACGAATAAATCAACCCAATGGAAATAGTGGGAATGGGAATTGAGGCTGAATGTAAGCGTGATGAGGAAGTCTTGGAGGTTGTGGACCCATGGGTTCTAGACAAGGGTTGGGATTGATTTCTAGACATTATGCACTTTGCAGGAGAGGTAGTCCTAAAATATTTGGTTAAACTTTGTAAGAATTGACATTGAGCTTAGACTTCTAAGATGATTCTTAGTCTTTGGATTTTGTTTATATAAGTATATTAAAGACTTTTGCCTCTAATACATATAAAGGATTGAGATTCACTACGCATACGAAAACTATCATGGCAAGGGGCATGTAAACATTGTCATTCACGTTCAAGTTGTTGATTGATTAAGATCTATTGCTCATCAGTGATTTCAATTTCTTGTGTAATTACATCCCAATCATGATTTAATTGATCAATGGTGGGATTGAATAAAATATAATCAAGGAGAGAATTAGTGATGTGCCTTTGGTCATTCAGTTGAGGAACAAGGTTAGGTTGTTGATTATATCCAATAGTCATCTATTAAAACAAATTTGAAAAATCAAGGGTTATGAAAAGATTTTGACCAATTGATTATTAATAATTAGAGTGCTCATGTTGACAGATTCTTCTTTGTGTAGCTTCCCTTCGTTCTTCTAATTCAATATCTCAAGAAATGACGGCGCACTTTCTCGCACACTCTTCGTTAGAAGCAACATTTCAAAGAATAAAATCAAGTAGGGAGTAAGCGATATTAGTCTAGCCACGAATCTAGAATCCAAGGTTAAGCTATTTAGTAGATTGAGTAGTCATGAATTTCATAAAGGATTGAAAAATATAAAGGAATGAGCGATTCCCCAGTATGGTCTCCAAAACATTGTTGATTAAAGAGAATTTTTGTGTTTCTATTAAACAACCCCTTGCTCTTTCTAGGGAAAATGAGATAATGGGACAAGTATGCCCTAGATTTTATGCCCTTTGATGTGACAAATTAAGTGGGAATTTATGAGTTTATTATTATTTCATGTGACTATTTACAGGAAATTTAAGCAAAAAAAGAAATTAAAATACAACAATTACAAAAAAGTGTCTAGAATTTTATAAAAGCTCGAAAATGTCTATAAACATTTTAAAATTCTGTGAATGTAAATAAAAAATCAAACATGGAAAGTAACAAACTAATCAATGTTTTAAGACTTTTAGGCCTCAAAATGTTGTAGAGCCCCAATTGTGTTAACTTATAGATTAAAGAAAATACTCTACCAATAAAAACATGTAAAATTTAAGCGAACTATAGATAGAAAATATAGAGAAAAAAAGATTATTTTGATTAATAAAAATATTGTGAGTACAATAGAATAGAAAAGGTAGATTCCTGTGAAGAACCATTGGTCAAATCCAATTATAAACAACTACAATGTAAAAAACCATATACAGAAGTTCATGAAAGAGAAACAAAATTATGAAACAATCATCAAAACATCTTCAGATGCTGTGATATAATGGTATACAACTTTTTTCTTTGCAAAATTAACGGTTATTAACATTGGTCAAATAATTTTTTTTGTCCCCTTGGAAAAATCGTAATTTTCATTAGTATAGGCAAATTACATATTGTAGATGCATTTCACATACCCTATATGTAAGGCTGAGTGCCTATCAAGTAAGAGTGTATCAAAATACCTCAGTGCACTCCACACAGAGAGGCTCTGTCTTCATTATTATTCATAATAAAGATAATAAAAAATCTCCTCACAGGTAGTAAGTACGTCTGTCATTTATATACATCTGATAATTTAAAACATAATAGTATAAACATGTGCCAAAAAATAGGCTCCTACTGAGCTAGTTAATCTATATTGTCCATGTATGGACGATGGTAATACTGATAATGGGCACTGTCCCTCTGCTCATAGATAAATCATATGCCACGAGGCCAGATGATAGCTTCCTTGGATAATTGGTTGGCATATTGGTTGTGTTCCCTGTAGACATGATGACAAACAAAGAGATCAAAATGTGTAATGAGTCTGTGTGCCTCATCCAGTATAGGTCTCAGTGTGTAAGCAGAACAATTTGATGTTTTGTTAATCCAGTTGCAGACAATTTTTGAGTCCCCAAATATTTGAATATTCCTCCAATGTTTTTCCAAAGAAAATTGTATGAGATGTTTTAGAGTGATCAAATCTGCAAATTTGTTGGTGCCCCTTCCCAGGCCCATTTGAATTTTATAATGGTGGGAATCAGATAGGTATAGAATTAATCTGCCCCCACACCCAACATCCTGTGCTAAGCCATCAAAAAAAATCCCAGGGATGTTCTCGGTTGATGTCTTTAGGAACAATGTGCTTAGGGGGGTTATCATCATCTTCAGATATGGAGTCATATTCTGCTAGAAGACGAGAAGTGATTGAGGGCCAATGAGGTATGATGTCCTGAAAAATGTAGCGGTTACGGGCAATCCAGATTGCCCAGAAAATGAGGAGAGGAAGACTTATAGCCTTGGTCGGGGTCGCGGTGGTCCAAGCTTCCATTACTGTCATGCCCTGCCATATGCATTGGGGGATGTTTCTCAAAAGGATGGAATTCTAGAGGGCTTGAATGATCGGGTAGGTAAGAAAGAGATGATTTATTGATTCAGAGCTATTCTTACAAATGCAGTGCCAAGTAGGTCCATGTTGAGCTCATTTGATTAGATTGTCTCCCATGGGAGCCTTATTTCTTAGAACCATCCACATGAATAATCTAGTACTAGGTGGTGCCTTTAATTTGCATAGGCTTTTCCACCAGTGTTCGATAGCCTATGGTTTATGAACAACAGCTAAGCAGATATATCCCTCCTTAAGGGAGTACACCCCATTTTTAGCATGCGCCTAGATAATCTCATCATCCCCTTCAACAATTCTGATGTGTGATTCTGTCAGTGCTGATATGTAGCCTTCCCATTGTTGATGCTAAATCTGAGGGATGTGCAGGCTACAAGCAGATCTCCAAGCCTGATAAAGTAAGGTGGTATGCTCTAGGTTTGCAATGTGACTGGTATGTGTGATACCCAAATTAGTAAGGTGTAGCATTAGATCTTGAGGCAGTCTGTGGGCATTACACATCCTATCCAAGGGTCTAATCCGATGCAGAATGATGTGCCAGATTGGATTTTCCATGTGAGTCCTTCTTGGATAATATGCATGGAGTTTAAAACAGTTTTCCAGATGATTAGATCCTTGTTTTGTTCTAGTTTGGCTATCGGATCCAGTCCATCAGATTTAGGGGGGATATGTATTTTGTAGAAGCCACCTTTGTCCATAGGCTATTTGTGGTGATCAATTGCCAACCAAGCTTGGCCCCCAGTGCAGATGAAAAGTCATCCAGCCTTTTAATTCCCCATCCTCCCTATTTCTTTGGAAGAGAAAGTGACTCCCATTTGGCCTAGGCAAAGATTCTCCCTGACTGATTACCTTTCCAGAGGAATCTGCAACAGAGGTTTTGTCACTGGTCAAATAAAACTAGACCTTCAAAGTAGAAATAAAATGATAGAAAATCAAGTTACCTAAATTTATGGATCCAAAGGATCAGTGAAATTTCTCATTAGAAAATATCTTCCCTTCGAAAAAGATATGTTACCACCTTTTGGTTCAAATCCCTATGACTCGCAAAATATCAAAATCAAAAGGAATGAATGGCAACTTGAATTTAGTGCATACCTCTCATATCAATATTATCTTTCTTCCTTCATAGCCATATCCCCCCTTTTATGCTCCATTAAAGTGGTGAGGACTTTAAACCACTTGGGTAATTAATTATAACATATTCTCTAATCAAATTCTGATAAGAAGTCGAGAGTGAGATTTTAAAGGGAAAAATAAACAAAGTTAATTTTCTAAATGGTTACATTTAATTTTCCTAATAAATAGACCCTCCTTGTTCCATAAAAAAAAAGAGTCATTTCATATGAATTTTAATCATAATAAAATGATCACCACAAGATATGTGTGCTACATAATAAAACACAAATTAATCATGCTACCATATAATGTGCAAAAGAAAATAGAACTTTTGTATATCCATAAAAAAAACCAACATTAACAAGGCATATGTATGCTAAAATAAGTATCATCAAACTGTAGTATATATCGTCCTTGTTCCTCTAAAAATACCCCTGGTTTATCCATCATGATCCGTGTATAAATATATCCTCCATAACGTATGTGCCTCCTCACGATAACATATAATATGTGCATCATAAAAAAACCATGGCCCGAACGACGCTCGAGGAGGAGAGTTAATGAGACAGTAATGGCGAGGGCCAATGTAGATGGCCATGTAATAATCATATTCACAACAATAAATACCACGTCATTGGATATACAAAAATACTAATGTCGAGTGTTACGTATAAAAGTGCACCACATAGGAGGATGTTGAGGTGACTAGGATGACAGGTTAGCAATGTAACCTTGGGCAGGGCTCCCTAAAAGTCACAACATTAACACCCATTTATAGCACAATTGTGATGTCATTTATACCTTAATACGTAGAGTAACAAATTAGCTAAAGTTGTTTGCAACTAGGCTCAAAATCAAAGCACTTAGAATTCCAAAGAAAAAGAAAACACATCATAAATCAATGCCCTTCCGTTAAACGAAGTCAAAACATTTTGTGCCCTCTGTGACATGTCTAGAAAATTCATCGTATCAACACTTAAATGCATATCTTATTTCCATATCAATCGTAGGATTAAACATAATTCAACCTTATAATTAGAGCATTGCATAAACTTAATATTTCATTTGCAACCCACCACATACCTTGTAGCATGTATCGCAATGTATACATCATATAAATCATAATAACCCCTAATATGACATTCGTTTCATATAAACATTATAAGCACATATTGTTTGTGAAAATCCCATCATCACCCATCTTTGTAAAAAAATACTTTGTAAAGGTGAAAAACCCCGACTACTACAATTTTTTGACCATATGAATGTGTATGCTATATACCCATCGTTAGAAATGAATGTGTATAAGGAATTAGAATTTCTTCTTAGAATTTAAACACTTAAAAATATACAAGTTATAAAATAACCAAAACTGTTGTAAATCTAAACCAGAAATATTATAAATCTGATATGAAAATATAAGATAATGCAAATAAACCCAGAAATGATATGAAATTAATCTTTATTAATCAAAACCCTTAAGGTAGGGCAACACCATACATTCACTCCTTAAGGAAGGAGAATACTCCACAAGCCATATGCCTGTTCATACAATAATACTTCTCTTCATATATCTCCATCTGGAGTCTCTAGCCTCTATATAAGCCTCATACATACAATACCATGCATCATTACCATGGTTTCCTCATACCATCAACTAATACCATGGGCCCCTTACGTTATTATTAACTACTTGTGGTCCCTTATATGACATGGGTTAACCACCTTATTTATTACTATGGCCCATCCCATTATTACATTATTACCTTGGGTACCTCCCTCGGTACCCCAAATTACCCCCCCTAGGTATCTAACATTCCACCCCCCTTAGCATGTTTCGTCCCCGAAACATGGGAAGAACACAAATAATAAGATCTACTCAAAAGAGTAGTCCACTGATACCATGCACGTGCATCTAGCCATCCAAGAGAAAGGTGAACCCTCGATCTCGCTGGTGCCTCGCTCGCTTGAGATGGAAGTTGACTGTGGCTGCTCTTCTGTGTTGTTGTGTAGTAGGCGGATCGTCTCTCCTTTGTATCCGTCATGTGACTACTTGGTTTCCATCTTGAAGGTTGTCTTGCAGGGTGATGTGGGTGATGATATGTTGTAGTTTTAACCCACGATGGCTTTTGCTTGACTTCACTCTGTTGTGGTGCCTGTTGTGGTGTCTTCTTTTTCAATATGACTTCAACCACTAAGCCCTCCTCTGATGTATCATAACCTGTAACCTTTTCTTCTACAGCCTCTGTTTGTGTTTGATTGTCGATCATCAAAGGCTCATCATCTGATATGTCAGTCCCTTGAACATCTTCTGCTTCAGCCTCCATGTGCTCTACCTGTTTATGGATGGAAATATCCTGTAATGTAATTTTTTTCTTTTTATACCATAGCTTCTACAGCGAACTTTCTCTGTAACATTAATATTGATAGGTACCTACGGGCTTCCATCCAAGGAATATCACCAAAAACAACATCCATTTATCCTTACTCCTGAAAGCATACAAACACCAACTGCAAACACATATTTATCCATGAAATTCTTACAAATCCTAATGTACACTTGAAACATCAACTCAATCATCCACTTGTATTTTCAACTGTTTTGTTGGGACTTGCAATTTTTTTGCCAAATTAACACTGATAAAATTATGCTTGCAACTAGGATTTATAGACACAACGATCTTCTCCTTCTGAATCAACCCATGAATCTGTAATAAGGAGATACCAACAGAAAATAACCCTTTAGGTTCATTGGTTTCCTTCTTTCCTATAACAATAAAATCTTTGCTAGGCTGTGTGTATGTCTGTGTGAGCTTATCCACAAGAATTTTACGGTCAAAGTGGTCCATAAGAGCTTTTTTGAAGGCGTCCCAAGTCAAGAACCTTCCATAGCCACGTTGAAACCCTTGCCACTATTGTCGTGTTTCATAGTCCAAGTACATGCTTCCCATCATAAGCTGACTGTGATCATAATAGCTGTGATCCAATTTGAAATATTTCTCCATTTGTGATATCCATTTGGCTAGATGAGAGCCATCAAATTTATACAAGTCCTTCAATTTCTGATCTAGGTACGCTATCACAAAAAAATTCACTTATTTGGCGAAAATTTGAAAATGTCACAGTTTCGTCAATATTGCTCAGAATCTCTATTATAACCTGTTTTTGGAAATGGAACAATCATTCTGCATTTTCCCATGTGATAGAAATCTTGATCCAGGCACTAGAATTTCAGATCTGCGCTGCAACTCTCCCGCCGTCACCCAAAATTTATGAAAAAAGAGCTGATTTTAAATCAGCGATATCTCCCTCATCCGGACTCCGATTCAACTAATTTGTTTTTTGAAATTAGGTGTTTTTTCACAAAGATCCTAGATCTACAATTAGATTTTGCAAATCTGGTGCCAAGAGGTCTAGATCTGCGCCGCAAATTCGCTGCCCCAAAAAATTGTCTACAACCCTATTGATTTTTAGATCAGCAATATCTCCTTCATCCGGACTCCGATTTGACCGATTTTTTTTTGAAATCGGATATTTTTTCATAAAGAATACATATTTGCAATCAGATTTTTCAGATCTTGAACCAAAACATACAGATATGATCTGCAAACTCGCCGCCCTTGAAATCCTGCAAAAAGTAAAAAAAAAAAATTCTCCACTTTTGTGCCCAAGAAA
>APFE031062451.1:18673-74261 GCA_000404065.3 Pinus taeda | reverse complement strand
AGCCTTAAAACTTTCATTATTGGGGTTATCCATGAGATGCTAGCAAAAGTGTGGGAACCCGGATACGTTAGAGGAGACCAACAACGTCAAGGCATTAGTTGTAATCTCTTTCTGAACTTATATGAATACAACTATTGATTGATTTCCCACATTGAAGTTTTATCTTACATTTGATGGCTTAATATTCCTTGACCTATTAAGTAGGCTGAATGAAATTTGTATGCTATCACGTTTGTTGTTGTTTTTTGTTAGCTTGTTTCAAGTATTCAAAGGAAGGAAACAGAAAGTAGATGGAGTAAGAAAGCAGGATCATCATCAAGCATAATAGAATTCTAAGAGGTAGGCCCTCTTATTTGATTCTAGCTTAAGGAAATTTTCCATAGATTGTTTGTTTGTGGCTAGACCCACTCTCTCAGGCTAGATGAATTGTTTGTGTGCGCACTAAGAATTTACCTGCACCACAAATTGGCGACTCCATTGGGGAGACAATCCTTCTGTTTGATTGATTGTCATTTTATTGTTTTGTGTGAACTTTTATAGTATCACCATTTCCCTTTAGTGTTCTCTGCTTTTCCTAGTTTACTTCTTTGAGCTTGAAATTTACAGTGACAAGTTTGATTTTAGCCTTTGAATTTTTATTTTTTTCCTTGAATCTTCGGTCAGCACGTTTATTTTTTTTGCAGTCACGTCGATCATCACGAGTTTCTATAAAACAATGGCATTGATTCCTGTAGGTGAAGATCAGGGTTTCCCCTAGATCATAACCAGTGTGTCTTGCCCTCTTGATTTCTGCCTCTTAGCTTGTTTTGACTATGTTCTCCCTAATTGGAAAGCTCCATTAGTTTGTTTTATAGGCTTGTTTGGTTTTCCTTTTCTTCACTTGGTTTCTTGAGTCCTTGGATGGTTTGTAGCCCTAGGGCAACTAGGTTGTCATCCATTCACCTATTTGTGTGCTCATCAAGTCAAGTTGTTGGTTAAGTTGATCCTTGCACTTCGTTTTTTAGTCTTTTGTTGCTTTGATTTCCATTTGAAAAGTTTGAAAAGCTTCGTTTGTTGATTAAGCTTATCTTTTCGGCCATAAATCACATTGCTCATCTTGTTTTTGGTGGATTCTTTGCATCATTAGTTTGGAAGGAATTCTCTTTTGTGCTTTGCATTTGCTTGAGGTTTATTATTTTGAAAAAAATTCATTGAAGTGTTTTTGAAAGATTCATTTTATCATTTCATTGAAAAATACATAATTCTAGTTTGTTGAATCAATATGTTACATTAGTTAGCATCATTGAAGACTAGATTTGCATCACCATTTGCATTGGAAAAGGAATGAATTCTCTTTGCTAATGAAAGGACTACTTGAAGTGCGTTTGATAGGAAATATAGGAATTGGAAAGCGTTTTTCATAATTTCGTTTGTTGAATAATTATTCTCAACTTTATATAGCTTCCTGCTTGCGAATGCTATGGGATGATCCAAGTCTCCCTCCCCAGCCTGTGTCAGTAATACTCCCAGCGCAATACATGATGCTTCCAAATTCACATGAAACTCCTTCCAATCTGGGAAGACTAAGATCGGCAGAGTGACCATTTTCTCTTTAAGAACATCCAAGCTCTTCTGAAATTCCTCTTTCCAACAGAATGTAGCATACTTGTTTAATAGTTTCTCCATCAGCGCGGTGATCTGGGCATAAATTTTGATCAAATTTCTATAGTACCCTCTATGCCCCAATGTTGCACGCATCTGTTTCACACTTCTTGGTTCCTCCAAATTGATTATAACCACGATCTTCATAGGGTCTACCATCAAGCATTGTCTGCATACCACATGACCCAGCAAGATCCCAAAAGGGACGTAGAACAAACATTTCTTCATATTGAGTGCAATCTGGTACCTCCAGCATGTATCTAGCATCAAGCGTAGGCTTGCTACATGGCACTTTACCAGTCCAAACTCTGTCCAATCGTCAATGTATACCTCCAGAAATTTGTGAATGAAATATTTGAACATTGTGATGACTATGTGCGAGAAGATCATTGGCGCTTTCTTCATCCCAAAAGGCATCACAGTATACTGGAAGCATCCCCATTCAGTCGTAAAGGTCATCTTACTTCTATCCTCTGGCACGATCTCGATCTGATGGTACCTTGCGAACCCATCAGTAAACGAATATACTTCTTGGCCGCCAACATTATCCAACACCTCATCAGTGAATGGAGTTGGGAAGGGATCATGTACACAAGTGTCATTCAACTTCCTGAGATCTACGCATATCCATATCTCATCCTTCTATTTTTGGTCCTGAACTACAATTGGGCTTACCCAATCAGACTCCTTGATTGGTTCAATGATGCTTGCTGCAAGCATTTTATCCAACTCCAAGAGGACCCTTTCTTTATACTTCGAATTGAGGTAGTAAGGTCTTTGATTAACTAGCTTCGCGTCTAGTTTTAGAGACATCTTCATGACACCCAAGTCCCCTACTACCCCTTTCAAGTCTGAAAACTTCATGGGGAACAGATCCTGATATTCGCATAGTAATTCAACAACCTTATCTATTGTTACGTCATCCCAATAGTCTCCAATCTTTGCAAACTTCGACTCTGCCTCTGTGCCAATTTTCACCTGTCTTGTTTTGAGTAGCTCGGTTATGTCTGGATTCTCTAGTTGTGGTCCTTCAACTTTGCGATGACCTTCAATCTCTGGAACATTAATATTCCTTGGGTCTTCGTCTTCTTTTTTGGTTGTTACATTGTAGCTCTCCAGCGTGTGGCTCAGCTGGGTAGTCCAATCAGGTTGAATCAAATCTAGAGGGTCATGTAGTATCCTAAAGATCGTTTCCTTAACCTCCTACAATGCTTTGTTGATACATTCAAACCCATCCTCAAAGTTGAACGTCATCAAAAATCCTTGGTGCAAAACATCCCACTCTGCAGTGTCGTGGCAGAGTTATGTGTCCAAGTACCAATTCATTGATATAACATCCAAGGTATGAAAAAATAGATGTACCCACTCCGGCTGAGGCTTTACTCCATACACTTCAATCCATTTGGCTAAATGGTCGCATGGATCATTCCTCCCATCATATTTTTTCATTAGCCATACTTGTGGGTGACCAAACCGCACTCATCATTTTTATGTATACGCCCCAATCACCAAAATTTTCCTTTTGGGTGCCCCACCATCTCACAGGCATAACGCTCAATGCCTAGTCCAGGGCCTGGAAGTGATGCTTCTCTGGAACTTCTCTCTCAAATGATTCCAAAAAGTTATCAACATCAGTTAAACCATCATAGTAAGGTAGATTTCTTACCTCTGATGATACACAACACAACGACTTGGTCATGGTATTACAATGCAATGTAGATACTTCATGTCGTTGATTCTGCCAGTGCTCCAGTTCTTCATCTGAATCTGATGTATAGGAACTTTCATGGTCCCATCCAATACGTCCATATATTGTCACATTCACCCAATCCTAATCTTCCGTCATTATCTTGTAAATCTAGTCCAAATCATCATCACTTTCATAATCGCAGACCAGTTCAGTATAGCGTGGTCCTTCTATAGGGTCCAGGGGCACTACTATGCGGATCGATTTCTTCTCAAATATCATCGTCCACTTCTTCAAATTTATTACCCCATTCATTTTAGTGGCCCAATCAATCCTAAGTAGTGTAGGGCAGGGATTGATGTCACCCACAATCTCTATCAATTCAAAATCAGCTAGTAAACTTGTGCCTTCAATATCAACCGTTACCCCCTGCAACCTCCCCATTGGGATGATTTTCTATTGATTTGCCATCCTTAACTAAATCAGAGACCACTGTAGTGCAGGTCTCCTCATTCTCTCCCATGTCTGTTTCAGAAAAACGTTCATGTCCGACCGCAAATCTAAAATAACTTGATCCATCTCATATTCTCCTATCTATGCAGTAAGCCTCATCTCATGCCCCGTTCTTGTCTTATGCTTGCCAATCTTTCTGACTATGTGTGGTCCATCAGTAGCGTTTTCATTCCCAATGCACCTATTGATCAACTCTTGCAATCCTTTCATAGCCTTGCTATCATGCAGCAGTTTCATGCAAGTCTCCAAGAACATGGTAATCATGGATGGGTCCATTTCTTCAACCGACTTCTCCTGAATCCCTGAGGTAGAGGCCTCAAAGAATATTCTCTTCAATTCCATAAACATTTATTTTGCATGTTCTAGATCAAATCTGGTATCCTTTTCTGGCACCTTGCAGACCCACTCACCTTCTTCAAGCTGCTTCCCCTTATCTTCACCAGTCGTTGCTTCGCTTTGTGGCATAATATTTACCTTACAATCTTCCTCGCGAGGCTCAGCCATCATCATCCTCTTGCATATCTTAGCTAACAATATAGGATAATCCTCCATTGCATGGTCAAACTAAGTACAATAGCAGCATGAAAGACATTTCAGATTCGGGCAGTCTCATGCATAGTGACCTGATCCCCCATAGTTGTAACAAATGACCTGCCCTCAACCTCTACCAGGTCCTCCTCCACCTCAGCCTAGTTTACGCCCCTAATACTCACCTCGCGCTCCTCCAGTGCCTTGGTCTGTAGGCCGAGTTTCTGCCTGCACCTTGTATGTAGGTGTTCTATCCATCATTAATTCATAACTATGGAAATTGTGCTCATCATGACCTACTGATTGACAAGAGTTGCAGAAGAGTTGTTGCGGTGTCTGTACGAATTTTTGCAGCAAATAAAAATTGTCTATCACGTGATTTCGAGCTACCTGACAGATAGCACACCATAGCATGGGCCATGTACTTGGCCCTACTAGAGCTTTCGGCCTCAGAGGCATTGGTCCCCTTGTTGCAACATAATTTTTGAAAACTAGACAATGATCTTTGTCATGGCCCTAGCTTTTTCACTTCAGGCACCAGACTTCTTTGCGCACCTCAGGCCGAGCTTTTCTATCTTTCTTCAGACTACATTTCTAGGCGAAGGTTTTGTAGCTACACATGAATCTGCTAAACCCCCATATTATCATCTTGCATCGGTATCTCATGCAATATCATTGCAATTTTGAGAGCTTCTGCCTGGGTCCCAATCTTCTGTTGTGATATTGCATCCCTTAGATGAGGCAAGAGTGAAGCCACAAACCATTCACGGTGATTCCCATCAATCATATTCATGTTAGCCTCATGGATCGTACACTTCAATCTCTGATCCAGATCCTAGGGTGTCTCACTAGGCTTCATCATGATCTCTTTGAATCCCACAATTGATTGTGCTTCATACCTAGGTATACTGAATTCCTTATTCAGCGGAGTCTGAATATTTGCCAATGCAGACATCGGATTATCAGTGTAGTACTTAATGTACCATGTTAGCGCGTGATCTTGCAATCAACTAACCAACATTGATTTCTTCATTTGATCATCTGTGATACCCTGATCTTCCCATACAACCTTCACGAAAAACCAAAACTGGTTTGGATCTTCATTTCCCATGCCCTTGAACACAGGTAGCTTTACGAAGTTCACCATACTGAACAGTGGCGGAGGTGGCGATCGTGTAGGTGAAGGCATATGTGGCGGAGGTGAACATGCAGGAAGTGTGGGTGGATGGGGTATTCATGGGAACCCTTCCTTTATCAACTAAATAGCACGACGCAGATATGCATGTTTTGCTTCCTCGTCGTCACTCAGAGGGGGTTCAATTAGCGGGCTATATTCAGGGCTTGTTCGTCCTTTGTTCCTGAAAGTCCTTCCACTTCGTGTAGCCCCGAACATCAAGGTAGCTACCTAACCCACTTTTCACACAAGAGAATCTTAATCAAAGTATTTAACGATTTTAAATACTTACCTCGCGGCCCCTTAAAGAAGTGACACTCTACTTCGTTGTAACTTACTAAGGTATCGATCGTGAATTCTGTCACAAACCCTCCTATGGTACAATCAAGCCAATGATCGACAACACACGCAATCTTATCTTCAGAGGCTTCTAATCTCTGCACACACTCCAGGGTCTAGACTATTGGACCGTCAAGCCTCCACCTTCCTTGGTCGTCTGCCAATTTCATGATCCACTCGTATAACTCGACCGGGAAGGAACAAAAGAAGATCTCATGTATTTCTATGTACAGATATTTATCCAACCACTGTTCTTTCGTCAATCATGGATTCCTATTCTCTTGCAATGTGAATTCGTGGATCTTTCTATCCAATCAGTCTTTGATCTCCTTCTTAGTTATATTCCAATGATGCGACATCGCACATCTCGTTGTGCAAATCATGGTCCCAAAAACGGAACCATTTGTTGGCTTGATGGGCCCTAACCTAGGTTCAACATTAATTAGCCAAGCAAATCCCTACACTATTGGCCCTTTCGACATCAATCCGCAGAACGCAGATTGAAATCTCACCCGAAGTAGCATGGGGGATGCAGGAACCAAGTTTCTGCACCCTAAGATGGTTGTGATGTCACTTTTATACCTTAACCCTTCCTTCACGCAAACCTATAATCCCTTTAGGGCTTAGCAATGTACTTCTCTTATTCGTCTTTGAAACCCTCGCAAAAGTATCCAATATTCCTTCGCGGACCCTAAATAGTCAATTCAAACGCTTACACACCTCTGTGATTACCCTTAATTCTATGTGTATCTAGATTAGCTTAGGTATTGGTTAACTTCAACGTGCATTACGATTATCTTCGCGTAAACATATATTCTTACTTGCATTCATATGACAAAGTAAAATACATATATTCGGGCATCAATACAGCATTAAATCATTAACCCAATATTCAACATACATAATCACAAACATTCATAACAAAAGCAAAATAACTCAGACATAGATATCTCCATAATGATTCTATTTAATGATCGTTCATATTTATAGTACAAACTCTAACTTCCCTACGCACACAACTGCAGGGGTCTGTGCACTCAGTTGCGGACTTCTACCCTAGGCCTCTACTCACTCATCTTCAGTGCCTCTTCCTACGCTAAGACTCTCCACTCTTAGCTCTCACAAACCCAAAAACTTACTTAGAACTCTACCAAAACTACCTTAGACTCTTCTAAGACTCCCTTTTTATACATTCCCATGGCCCGCGGACTAAGGGCATATCTCATCAAGTGACACAAGCTATCTAAACTAAGGGCGGAAACCCTTTTTTACTGTTTACATCTTCGCACTCCGCAACCACAAAATGTAGGAACTTTACATTCTTTATACAAAACTTGGGCCTTTAGCCCCAAAACTTGGGCTTTAAACCCGAAAATTGACCCTAGGGGACCCGTTCCCAACAGCAAGTAACTCCAATAATCCAATGGAAACCATATATATAAACAATATATTTTATTAGACAACACCTGTAAAGGGAACAAATAATGTTACTAGTCCCCCTCTATGGGATGGGTTTTTAGCTGGTCTCAAATGTCTTCAACTTGTGTAGAGTCTCTCTCCTCTATAATGTGTAAATCCAGGAAATAAAATTGTTTGAGCTTAATGAGAACTCAAATGGAAAAAAAATGGTGTGTGACAGTGATAATAATCAGAGTTACAACAGTGAGTGCAACAACGAAAATAATCGAAAGTGAATAATGAATGGAAAACCCTTCTATTTATAACAAAATATTAGGTTATCCTTGAATAATGAGCAATAATAAAATATTATTAACCTTGTTCTAGAAATAACCATTTGGAATATTTTATTATATTTGGTTAGATGGAAAAAGTATTTAATCTTTTATTTAGAAATAATAAATAAATAAGTGATTCATTTATCATCTCAAGAGATATAGTTAAGGAATAATAAACAAATAATGACTTATTTAATTATTTCTAAGGGATTTGGTCAAACTTGACAAGGAATAATAAATAATTAGTGATTAATTAATTATTCCTAGAGAAAAATAAGATAATTAATGATTTATCTATTTATTTCTCATTACTGGGTCAAATATGACAAGGAATATTAATTAAACAATGGTTCAATTAATTATTCTTAGAAGATAATTAAACAAATAGTGATTTATTTAATTATTCTTCATGGCTTTAATCATAAATGACTTATAAATGTGGTTTATTAAGTAATTTCTCAGAGTGAAAGAAATTTTCTATGGTAAAATTGGCCTTACATGGTGTACTTCAATCCATCTCGTAAATGAAGGCTAGAAGATCAAATTTTTGTGATAATAGATTTCTCCCCAAAATACAAGTGTTAGGAGAAAAATGTATGACCGAAGTACATTGTAAGGACACAATCATTAGATAATGAAGCAGAGTCAGAGAGAGAGAGAGAGACCAATGAAGCTAAAGCAAAAGATGATAGTGACATAGAAGGCGAGACCAATGCAAGTCTCCTTTTATGTTGTGGTATCAAATCTTAGTGAGGCAGGGGAGGCATACCTATACCCTCCGAGATAACTTAGTTCAAAAATAATGATGTGCCCAAAAATGTGTAACTGAGTAATAAAATACATGTTGAATGGTACATGACATATTGGCATAACCGAGCCAGAAAGTAATACAATGTGTCCCATATACATACTGTGCCTGGAAAAACATGAGTCAAGACTGAATACAATAATTTCTGAGTACATAAGATATAATGGCCCTTCCCTCAAAAAATGGGTGGGAGGGTGGATAGAACAACCAAAGAATATTTGTTGAACGGGAAAGGGCTCTACAAAACTAAATGGATCGTCTAAAGGATACATGCATTCTATGGATGTTGCAAGCAGTAAGAACCGAACCCATCAAATCTATGGAACTACATCTAAGGTTGTAGTATAATAGGAAGGCATCCACGCATGTGGGGGGATACCTGAAGGACCACCCCCTCATGAGGTCTGAAACCTATCACACACACCTGGGAATCACTGGTACAATCTACTGCATCACTGGGCCTTCAAGTGATGAATCACAAACATAAAACAACCAAGTCAAATGGAAATATTGATTCCATTTGCTTGATCTGAGGCACAAAATGAGAGTGGAAGATGGAACCAAGATACACCGCCCTCTAGGTCGTTCTTCTAGAATATATGTGTTGATGTAAATATAATAGGGCCCGCCATAGGTGAGGTAATGAGGATCATCAACTAACGCATGAGGGAAAATAGTAATGTGACTGATGGACTGACACCAGGGACAATGGAGAAAATGAGACTAAGGGACAAACAGATGACTTCCCTTGTTAGAGCATAAAGTGCATGGTTGACCTGGCAGTGATTGAATCGACTCTAGAGGGGATGGGGAACTGTATGATTGAAGGAAAAAATGAGCAACAAAAGATGAACGTTATGAAAATATGGATGGAATACTGTGACATGATACAATGGGACGTGAAACAAACTCCATTTATGCAAAGGTGACTCATCACAGATACTCTGAACAACGGTGACTCGATGATGCTGCCACACAGAATAAGCTTGGTGGGGACCATAAAAACATGATAAAATTATGGTTTACTAGGAATAAAATCGACATGTGAGATGACAAGCACTAAGGCAAGTTGGTTCCCAAATTACAAGCGTCAGATATGAAGAAATTTGATTTTAAGAGGTGACGAAGTGACCCTACTTGGAAAAATGGCTTCCTGGTGAAGTGTCAAATCATCAAAAAATAAGAGAGACCCATTATAATAATCGTTGAGATCTTTCCAATGGTGCTGACGGTTTGTCAAATGGAGCTACAGTATGGTCACAATGTGCAATAGAAAAATTGTGGGTTTTCCTATAAAAGGGTGTTTTCCCTCCAATTTGAGAGACAGAGAAGGCCCTAAGTCTTGTGGAGATCATACTGGACAAACTGGCCTTCAGAATTGGGAATTGTGACTTTAAGGTAAGTGTACTTACTTGTCTAAATATGGCATTAATTCTTCTTGTAATGATGGTTTCTGATTAAGAATTAAGGGAAGAGGAAAACAGGAATGAACTACTAGAGGAGATCTAGAATCATTCTCACCCACTAGCTCAAACATGGGGACTAGGTGGACATAGGGTAGAATATTTGAAGATATCGTATCAAACTTCTATGATATGCGATGTGCATATGGCTCACCGGAGAGGCCGGTACAATAAACTATCCAAGGAATGGGAGGATAATCAACCATACCTAGATCTAGTGGGACCTAGGCCGAGACTTATGTTAATCAATTGAGAATATGGCCAGGGGAAAACCATCATGCCCCCCAAGCATGAGATACTACCCATAAACATATGTCATAGAGGAGACTAATCTGGTATGCAAAGGTGGGAATGGTGTCCCCTAGCAGGAGGAGTTTGTGGAGCGTCATTGTGTTTTGAGTGCTTGAAAAAGGGATTCAAGTATCTCAACCCAACTTGGCACGAGATCCTCCAAAGGATGATAAGGAGATGTAGGGGTCTATGTACCCCCAATATGTTATGGGAGTCCTATATTTATTTAGAGTGGTGGAATCCAAATGTTGAATAAATTACACACGATGGTGCATATCGTCCCAAGGATAATTAGGGTTATTCATGGCTTCCATGATGTCCTCATCATAATGGAAAATGGGGGGACGAGAGGAAGATTGACTACATGATGTGGAGGTAGTCCCTGGTTCATCATCCTAAGAAATAAGGTGCACATAAGAATCATCTAAACTGGTAGATGATGAGGTAGTAGACGGAAAATCTACCAATGTTGAGACCAGGGCTTCCAACAAAGGAGGTTGGATAGAAGCTCGCGCATAAACCTTAGAAAGGTTTTCCTGCGAGGAACTCAAGGATGATGACAGGTAAAGGATATAGACCATGGAGTTCACCATCTCAACATCTAGGGGAGGGATGATGATGGTAGGACCATAATCCCACTGTTCTAGTACAATAGGGGTACCAGAATCCACAGGTAGATGAGTAGATGATCCACTACGAGTGGCCTCATATTCGCAAGCGCTTGAAGGAAATCATGAAATTCATCAGGAGAAGGGAAACAATGGGAATAGTGACCATAATGATCACACAAGGCACAAATGTGATTTGTGTGCAATGTTTTCAGTTTCGCGGTTGGTCCCGGTAAGGTAACTTGGACCTCAAGGATATTTGACTCAAGGAATGTTTCATGAACCAAAGGTTTGAGATGAGGAAGCTCATGATAGTTATTGGTGGCATGTCGAACAACCTCACACAAAGCACAGAGGTGTCAGCTTTGAAACTTTAGGAGCTGGAATTGTTTAGGGAGCCTTGTCCTTAGGTTCCTCTTTCTTAGCTTTCCCCCCTGTCCAGATGATTTCACAATAAGAGTGGGTTCCTATTGAGGTGGTGGTGGAACTGGAGCAGTGATAGGGGTTGTAATTACTAGTTGAACTAGGGTCAAAGCATGATATGGTCTTAGCTGACCAGGCAGAGTTTTTGCAGGGGGATGAATGTACCACATTAGGATTCCCAAAGTCATGTTAGGGAGGACCAACAAAGCCATGACAGGGACAAAAAATATTCCTGAAGGAGGAAACAAAAAAGGTATCTGGCCTACAAGGTAATTTCTTGGCAGAACAGCTCCTGGATGGTTGGGACCTGGAGGAACAATTCTTAGTGGGAATAAAGAGGATGCACCCACAAAAGGAGGAGGTCTTGGGGAGCTAGATCTGGATGGGTCGGCTGAGATGGTAACCACAAGGTGTTGAGGAGCTGGTTGCAAATCAAATGTACCAGACTACTTTTGAGTAGCCTGTGATGCTTGTAACATGCAAACACTCAAAGAGCTAGGCTCAGATATAGGAGGTGGAGGACCGGGGAAAGTACCTAATAATTAGGAATATTTGTAGACTCCAAGTGACACACTGGTGAGACGAGTTGAGTATTTTTTTCCGGATATTGACAAGATAATGGACTCAGGGGAGGTCAAGGATGTCAGCTTGTAGTATGTCAACTGATTGATGGTGATGATCTTCCCTTCATGGGGTAAGCACATCTTACAGAAAACAGCATATGCGATGGTTGACATGGCATAAGTGTAACTACGAACCAAGAGAATATTCTAATCGAGAGGGGCATCAATAACCTCAATGTCGACATGAATAGTCTTGCCCACAAGAGTCATTGGACAATAGGAGGAGTGACCATCCCAAGCACGTAAAGTGATGGTAAATGGGGGATAGCTCAAGCAACTTGAGCTACTTCCAAACAACAATGGACATCATGCAAGTGGATGCACCTTTGTCAATAATTCATTGAGAAATGATAGAATTACAGACTCAGGATGGTATCTGGAAAGAAACAAATGGAGGTAATGGAGGATGTTCTGACATATCAATAGGGAAGACAATCAACCGATTGTTTGAAGGATATACTATGCCCAAAGAAGTCAGTAGAGCTTTCTTTTGAGATGGTCATGACTAGAGCACTTCCAGCACCGACATGGAAGTAGGGGATTGTACCAAGTCATCTACTATATTGTATGTATGGGCAGCTCGGTTAGAAGTCACGTTACGAAGTAATAGTACATTAGGGATCTTAGGAATGGAATCAACTTTAGTTTGAGGGATTTGTAGCAGACTATTTGGTGTCGTGAAAGGCTCATTAGATGCTTTCGTTTTGGACTCAGTGGTAGACAAAGTCGATGGCTTGTCATATTGACATGACAAAGTTTGTAGGTTGATATTAGAGGGATTGACCTCGTCAAAATTCATTGTAAGGATATGGTAGTCCCCAAGACCAGAAGGCTGGGGAATGTGGGGTTCTTGACCTTGCTAAGGTTGAGAAGCAACAAATCCTTGCTGAAGGAAAGGATTTGTGAGCATGGCTAGTTGATATGGCACAAGATTTTGAGGTGGTTGCTGCATGGGCAGTTGACCTCTAGAAGTTGCTTGGGCTTGCCACATTTGGCACATCTAGGGTAAGATATGACACTCATGAGTATAATGGCCATGTACACCACAACATGCACGAGGCTTGTTCATATGAATAGCCTTTTTCTGCTTGGGCTAGTCACCCTGTTGCTGGTTGTTAGTGTTAAGTTGGTTTCCCTAGGGTTCATTAGGTTGATTACCTTGGTTACTTTGGTTACCCTTGTTACTTTCCCCTTATTCTTTTTCTTCGAATTTGGGGGATTGGTCACACTCTGTTGTGCGGCGCTAATGGTTAAGGGGCTGGAGCACTTAGCAGTGCTTAGGTATAAGATGGTGAAGGGGAAATGGTATAGTAAACAGGTTAAGCACTAGCTAGCCCTGACATCTGCTGATGTGGTTGGGTAAATGCATAAGAGGTGCTTTGTCCTGAATACACATTGATTGCAGGAGGGGCATAAGTGTTGGAGGAACTGGTGCCCCCTGCGGATAGCCATAACTCTGCTGAGTATATGGTGAAGGATTTGAAATATCTTCATTGATAGCGTCAGTAGCATGAGATGCCCCCGGTGCATTGGCACCACCAGGATGGGGAAGGTCCAGTATAATGGTATAGACATAATCGGATTGAGCATAAATCAAGTCATATCTCATAGAAGTTTAGAGAGCCTATTTTCTATCTGAGGAAAATGAGACGCGACATATTTGGAAACAGGTGATAAAAGAGTCTTAAGGAACCAATCGAGGTAGACACGGTCTTCGAAGGGTGGAGCATGACACATTATCCTCCTTCTATGCCATTCATGGACATGATCGGAAAGAAGGGTGGTAGAGGATTGATGGAATGCAGTCAAGAGCTCCATACTAGTGTCATACTGGATAGGTAACTGAAAATATGAAAGGAACTCTTTGGCAAGCATCGCAAAAATGGAATGAGAGGTGGAAGGTTGGTCTACATACCACTTCGCAGCATCTCTAGTGAGCGTGCGTTGGAATAACCAAATATGAATGGAATCATCAGTGATGGAATTGGATGAACACCACATATGGAAGGAGTGGATGTGATTAGTGGGGTCCTCTCCAGGATTACCCTCAAACTTGGAAATGTCATATGGAAGCTTAGTCATCATAGCTGGCTAACCAACATCGTGGTGTATAGGGTCATTAATCAACTGGCTAAAATCTGGGAGGCTTAACCGAGCCATGAAAGGTAGCATGGGAGTTGTCAGAATGGTTCCTGAGATGGTTCCACTTGTGACCACCGGAGTAGAACTAGAGCCAACACTAGGTTGGCTTCCTACACCTGCAGTGGGTCCTAACATGATGACGAATGTGGTGAAGGAGGCTCGGAGTCAGATGAGGATTCAGATGAACGAGAAGAAGAGTTGGTATGGGGACTTGGGGACTATGAACTTGAACCGTGTGGGGAGAAGTAATATTCCCAAGTGGAAACAAGTGACATAGAAATGGTGAAGGGAGATCGACAAGATTTTTTTGTCTCTGTGTGGGGAGATAAATTAATTAAGTTAAGGCTTGGCTTAGTAGTGTAAACCAAGTGCCCTTCTCTTAAGGTGTGCTTGTTTGTGTAAGTGTGTTTATTAATTAAGCCTAGATTGTGTTTTAAAAAAGAAAAATATTGTTGAAATAAACTGGAATTAAAAAAAGAGAATCAACTTTCTAAACCCCACCCAAACTGGGTTTGCAAACACTATGCTGGTTGGTGGCGAAATAAACTGAAAACATATGAAAAATGCCAAGATATCTAAGCATCAATGTGACTAGGATTAAATGACACTATGCTACTGGAAAGTGGTGTAGTAACAGTAAAAAACCAAGGGGGGAAATCACTGCAAAAAGATAGGGGGATGGGTGTGAAACCTAGGGAAACCAATGGGACCCTAAGGAAAATGACCAAAAAAGATTTAAGATGAAACTTTGGATGGAAACAACCTATCTTTGAAGATCTGAAACATGAAGGTACAGATATAGAAAATACGGATGAAAGCTCTACAAAAAATCAAACTTCTTACTCAGCTAAACTCCTCCTATAAAGGTGGAAGTGTACTAGAAGCCCTAAGGCACTAAATTCCACTTCGACGAGAAAATCTGAGTAGATCAAGGCCTAAGCGGGGTAGGACAGTAGTCAACAAACCCAGTAGATAGCTCTCGAAAAAACCTAGAAACATATCCGAAAAAATCCCACAAAACCCAAAATCGCAGGTACTTACTTGATTCCTGTGATATTGCACTTTTTGGGCCAGAAAGTGCACTCTAGACCTCCATATCACACTTTTGGGGCAGAAAAGTGTGATTTCTTCTCCTTGATTCTCGGTCAGCAAGTCTCAGAAAAATTTGTCGTCTCTGTCGCAACTGGTTCTTGTGACCTGCAGAAAAGACCAGAAAACTTGCGGAAGTTAGAAAATTGACTAATCTAGGGTTAGAAAGCTAGTAAACAGCATTAAGAAACTGAAGAAAAAAAAACCCTAATATGAAAACTGAAGGTCACCCAGGTTTTCGGATCATAATTAAAAACGCAGTGGATTCGCCAATTTGTTGGCAACAATCAGAAATTCCCCAGTGGACTCGCCAAATTGTGTTTTCTTCTCAAATGTGTACGAAAATATATCACTTAAGGTTGTGGATGAAAAATAGCCCTAACAATGAAAATGGTTGCTAAACATTGTAGATCTGCAGCAAATGATGGAAACAAAATCTGCAAAAACCCTGATTTATGCCACAATTAAAGTTAAACAACAAAATGGAATAGTAAAATAAGCACAAGTAACTCCAATAATCCAATGGAAACCAGATATATAAATAATATATTTTATTAAACAACACCTGTGAAGGGAGCAAATAATGTTACTAGTCCCCCTCTATGGGATGCGTTCTTGGATTTCCTCAAATGTCTTGAGCTTTTGTAGAGTCTCTCTCCTCTATAATGTCTAAACCCAACAAATAAAATTGTTTGAGCTCAATGAGAACTCAAATGGAAAAGAAAAATGGTGTGTGACAATGATAATAATTAGAGTTACAACAGTGAGTGCAACAATGAAAATAATCGAAAGTGAATAATGAATGGAAAACCCTCCTATTTATAACAAAATATTATGTTATCCTCGAAGAATGAGCAATAATAAAATAGTATTAACCCCATTCTAGAAATAACCATTTGGAATATTTTATCATATTTGGTTAGAGGGAAAAAGTATTTAAACTTTTATTTAGAAATAATAAATAAATAAATATTTTGCTTTTCGTCTCAAGAAATATGGTTAAGGAATAATAAACAAAAAATGATTAATTAATTATTCCTAAGGGATTTGGTCAAACTTGACGAGGAATAATAACTAATTAGTGATTAATTAATTATTCCTAGAGAAAAATAAGATAATTAATGATTTATCTATTTATTTCT
Source organism: Pinus taeda (assembly GCA_000404065.3). Lineage (NCBI taxonomy): Eukaryota > Viridiplantae > Streptophyta > Pinopsida > Pinales > Pinaceae > Pinus > Pinus taeda. The sequence goes on along the minus strand of APFE031062451.1, from coordinate 58,054 downwards.
CATAACTTGATCAAATATGACAAGGAATATTAATTAAACAATGGTTGAATTAATTATTCTTAGAATATAATTAAACAAATAGTGATTTCTTTAATTATTCTTCATGGGTTTAATTACAAATGACTTAATAAATGTGGTTTATTAAGTAAATTCTCACACTGAAAGCAATTTTACTATGGTAAAATTGGCCTTACATGGTGTACTTCGATCCATGTAGTAAATTAAGGCTAGATGACCAATTTTTTGTGATAACATGGCATAATGGTTTGCCTCATATGATATTTCCATATTGGTTTTCCTTTGATATACTAACTCCTTAGTTGCGACAGAGAGAAAGGTATATCATCTCGCTATAGATAATCAACAATTGTCTTCTACCAGTCTCAAAATAGTGGAGTTACAATTAGTTATACTTGAATAATTTAGGCCAATGGAGGACACCATGAAATAGTTATATAATGAGATGATTCTCTTGAATAGGTAGTGGCACCCCTAGTCAATATACAAAAGAAATATTAAGAGATTTTAAACTTCCTAAAGGCTACAAATAGAGTTCTATACTTGATACAAGATTGGGGTGCCAAGTACCAGGATGTTCGAGAGTGGTTGTTCAAGAAGGACATAATTGTTGCTAAGATTGACAAAGTACAACTAAGACTCCATATTCATAACTACACCCATCTTAGTGAACAAGCATCCAACACCATAGTTTCTTATGGTCGACTATATAGCGATTTGGATTCCCTGGTACAAAAACATAGAATGCCTTTTGAGGGTTCACTTGGAGAGATAAGAAGCAAGCATTTCATTATGCAAGAGATAAAACAACTCATTGAGAAAAACAAGTGAGCGATAGATCAAGAAGGCTTGGAGATCACCAAGAACACCATTCTACAATATGCAATTGTACCAACTAAATTTCACATGAAATTATTATGGTTGTGGAATAGTGTACAGTCTAGCTCTAAATCCATACTGTCAAATGAATTAGAGGTGAAGATGTGATATGTTGTAGAGATGCCAATTCAAGTTAAATCTATCGCAATAGATTTCAAAGAATGGCACACATATATCACAAATGAACTCCATGTTCAAGCTATTGATTTGTCTCTTTCTCCTCTATGAGGAAATTTTGTCTTATTAGAGTTTTTTCTTATATAGCCACCATCTTATATGTAATTTTTCTTTTGTAAATAATAATTCCAATGTAAATAATTCCAACAGGAACATATTGAATGTAATGATACATATGTAGAATATGAAGAGTTATATGGAAGCCCATAGGTCATAGAAGTTAAAGAGTCATGAGGAAACTCAAGAGTCAATGTCATTGTTATAAATAGGCCCCCATAACTCAAGAAAAGGGCTTGGAATTTTAGATATTTGGCCTTGGATTCTCTAGTGGTGCATAAGGGAGAAAATAATTCTTTGGAGAATAAATTTGTAGCTTCATGCTCCACTACTGGCGCTAGTGTTTCACCAATGTAACAGTGTACTTGGAATCCTTATTTAATTATTATAATCTCTTTGAGCCAACACTCTTTCATGAATGTATCATGAACGTAGTAAGACTATTCTTTATATGTTTGTGGAATATGTTTATGTAATACATACTAAATATAGTGAACTATTTTGTTGATTTAGATATGGATATTGTTGAATGGGTGTTATTTATTCTTTCATGATTGTTGTTTATCTTGTGAACTAATTTGCAAGTTAATCAACAAGTATTTCCCCTCCACTCATGTCTATCTTAGGATAGTACTATTACTTAACTATTAGAAGCTCGTCTTACTCTCGTTCATGGAATCTCATTTTACACTCTACACTTAGTGTCACGCAAAGCTTACGTAATTTCTACCCCAAAGTTGTGTTTACGATCTCTTGTGTATGTGTTGCAACCAAGACATACCTCTAAATCACTTGCAATGGTGGTCGAACCATATAAGCAGATGGGGCTCCTACTCCAAATGGTGTGAGGTCTAGTTTGGACTTCACATCAGGGAGAACCCTTATATGTTGGCAACATACAACACCATCAACAAGTGGATATTTAGTTGCTCATGGATAGGTAAGTTTGGTTGGAATTAGACTTGGTAAAGGAGTCTGAAATGGTAGTCATAGACAATAAGAAATCTACCCATACAAGAAATGTACTTAAGGATGTGATATGGCACCTCATCCCATGGATGTGGTAAGATCTCTCTGATTATCCCAATTTTATCCTCCTCAAGTTATTCATTTAGGGGGGAATCCTCTCTTACCACTAATTTATTCATGTCTCTCGTTCTTGCTCCATTTCATCCCCTTTGGGGAGGGATGTGACCCTATGATGCGGGAGCATTCAGCCAAAGGGAAATTATTGTAAATAATAGACATAGGGGGTCATGCATTTGTGGAATTAGTTTCCTAAATTCCAAGTAAGTTTAATATTTAGGCTTTTAAGTAGATATTCTCAAAATAAATAAATAAAACTAGGAGATCTTTTAGGCATAAAAGGAATGGATGTGGATCATTAAGTGATAAGGAAGCTTTTCTATTTTATAACAGGGAAAAAGATGGAATAAAGCCTCAAGATGCTTTTTGCCATATGTATGCATTGCATGTAGAGTTTTAGAGCTTTTAGTCGAGTGATTTTAGGATTTTTTTAGATCATGCTAAGTTTTATAAATTATGAAGCCTCAAAGACATTGAAAATCAGAGAGAAGGAGTGAGTATGAAGAATAAGAGGCCATGAATAGGCCATGATTTCTCTTGTAAATATTTTATTTCTTAATTAATTATTCTCATATTTTTGTGTGCATATGGTTGGCGTGATCTTCAGTTAGTTTTATAATCTTTAAAAGCCTATTAAATGGAGATAAGGAATAGTAATTATTGAGTGAAAGATTGTGAATCGAATGGAGTTCGTAGAACATACGGATGTGTGAAATTTGCTGGACATTGAGTTTTTGATTTGGTTAATAGTTGAAACGCATTCTCATATGCATAGTTATTGAAGATCCTGGTTTATGCGGGTTTGCCTGCATCACCCTACTAATGAAATCCTCATCAAAATATATAATTAAACATTTTACTTCAGTAACAATTCCCTTCCCTTCAGGATGTTGGAGGTTCAAGGAAAAGTTTAAATAAATTTCATCATCATAACCTCTAAACTTTTCAAAGAACCCTAGCCATTTTCAATTTTCAAAGATGTTTTTGACTTCAAAGTTTCAATGAATCCTAGAGATATTTGTTGGTTCTCTCCCACTAAAACCCCCTCCCATGATTTGACACAAATATTTGAGAAATAAACTTTGTATAATGGAGAACAAGTCCTACAATTCTATAAGAGTTAGGCTTTCTTGTGGCAACAGTGAATCCTGTAACAGAGGAGAGATGTATAGTTTTTTCAAGGAATAGGAGAAGAGAATACTTGTTAACTAATAACCCCATGGAACTTCATCAAAATTTATCAAACTATTTTTTTGAAAACAATAAGACCACCCAACGACTTAATTGTTTGAATTTGGACTGTGCAATGCATAAAATTTCCCTAGATAACAGAGATAATTTGAACACTTTTTCTAAATGTAAGTGGAGAGAAATTTTTGAACTATGTGTCTATTGAAGTTCCCTTTCCTTTCAAATCATTCAAAGATTTGGTGGTCATTATATGCAAATATTTGTCTTCTTGTAGCAATATGCTTGTGTCCTATAACAAATTGACTGTCTCCTATGGAAACACATGTAGGTTCCTATAGCATACTATTTTGGAAGCTTGGTAGCAGTGTCAATCTCTTGTAGTGACGGCAGGTCCTTTTTGGGACTTTAAAAAATATTCCATGCAATAAAAACTTTAAGTTATTTGAATTGAGTGGAATTTGTTGAGGTTGATGCAAGGGGATGGCATCAGTGCACAATAATGAGCTAGCCCCCACCTACTTCTTCATATTCCACATCCTCTATCACGAGTAAAGGATAATGGCCCACTTTCTCGAGTCTTTTCCAACTTTTTTCTTGTTCTCTCCCAGATGTATGGGTGTTTTGGAGGATAAGTGAATTCCACTGCTAGAGTTGGTTGATACCTCCTGCTAACTAAGTTTAGCTATAAATTCTTCTTCCTTTTACACTTTTAATGTTTCCTCAAGCTTAAGTTAAGTTTGAAGGGTGAAATTTGAGAGATGCATACATGTTCCTTACCACAAATTCTTCTGCAGGTGACATAGATGTTCTTTTTATTAACTTTGATCCTACTTCTAATGACTATTTTGGAGATTTATTTATTTATTATTATTGCCTTTGATTATTTTGTTGAATATTTCGGTGCTTTTACTGTTGTTATGGGTGACTCTAATGCTACTTTTTGATACTCTAGTTCTTTTACTATTGTTTTTGGTGGACAAGAGACCTTATAGCAGCCTACAGGAGATCCTGTAGCTACTAATAGTGATTTTTCTTGTCTTGGATCTACTTTTGAAGATTTTGAAACTCGTAACAAGCAATGAATTCCTTCAAAAATGTCGAATACTTGGGCCTATCATGGTTTCTGAAGGCTACTACAGGAGTGTTTAATTTCCTATAGCAGTCGCAAAAAATCCTTGGACTCAATATTTTATCTTTCTAAGACACCATAAAATTTAGGTAATTCAAAGAGAGGTTAGTGGTGGTGTTGGGAATGTTCTTATTGGTCACTCAAGGAAAAAAGTGAGGATTTTGGTTTACTATGAATATAAAAAGATGTTCAATGAAAGGAAAAATGAGGCATGAGACATTCTAGTGGAGTGGATACGCATTAGGAAGCTTTAGATGTCTTCCCCTTGCTTTCATGGTAGAGAAACCTTAGACATATGTCTTTTTATCAATTATGACATCCTGTAGCATTACAATACATTTTTGTAGTAACTTAGGAGAGTGGGAGAAAACAAATAAAAAGTACTTGGAAATGATTGTTATAGCATCATTTATCACCCTTGTATACTTAATGTTTTGAGTCATGGCCTTGGGCAACCCTTTCCCTTTAGACTTGGTCCATTTACTAAAAAACATTATTTTAAAGTTCATACGTGACTTTTCTCTTCAAAAAGCACATACACACTTGGGTCCATCTATACCAAACCCACGTATATAATTTGAATAATCAAATATATATATATATATATATATATATATATATATATATATATATATATATATATATATATATATTCCCTATTTTATGGGTGGGCTTTATGGGTTACACCGGAAGCTCGCCTATAGGAGCACATGGCCTAAATGTATCCCAACTGAAACAATTTCTTTGAGGTGGTATAAATACACCTCATGGGAAGACCTAAAGGGGGAGAGAAAGATAGGATATTGATATTATATCCAATTGATCCCTGATCAAGTTTGATTTATCCATGTGCCTCCTGCACTCCCAGCTATAGCAAACCCTTACTTCCTCATAGAGATGTCCATCTCCTTTATATGTCATCTATGTGTATGCATTTGAAAGAGGATTTTTGAGGCTTGGACTAGACAAATCTGGAGGAAGGTTTCACTTGGAGCCGTGGTATAATCAGGTTGTATTCTTCCACATTCTTTACAGACATCAATAAAGAAGCTTTATCTTGTTCATGATGTGATGATATTTATGCTTTAACTCATGTTATGATCTAATTATGTATGATTTCATGTTTTATATCTATATGCTTATATGATCTAACATGAATATCTTGAACATGCTTTGAACTACAGCTAGTATATATGCTTTTCTGGAATGAGTTGCAGATTTTGAAGCATTGGAGGAAGTAGAGGGTTTGGACCCTATGAGAACATCCTCAAACGTAGGACCTACGAGTACTATCTCTTCATCCCACTTTAGTACTTTAAGCATTAGGATTGATTGCTTGCTTGATTCTTGTTGGTGTATGCCCTTTTATTTGTTGGGGTTCACAACCTAGACCCTAGGGTGTTTTATCCCATAACAGAATTGGTGATTCCACTAGGGAATACAATATTGCATTTCCTTGTTTGGTTTATTTCTTTCTTGATCCGGGCCTTCTTGTTTGATTTCTAGATTTTTCCATTATCTTTGAATTGTTTACAAACTGGGCAAAAAATCTGATCTTCTGGATCAGGCCTAATTTTTTTTTTCTTTGCTGACTTTTATATACGTGGTTTTTAATTCACACAGTTTCATACACATGTGCTTTTTTCCAAAGAAACATGCATATAAGCAGGTTTCCTTGAGTATAGTCATGTATACACACAAGTCTTTCATTGCACAGTCGTGTATGTTTGGTTCTGAGTGGATTTTTTAGATCCTGAGTCTAGTAAAGGGTTTTTTCTGATTTTTATTGCTTCTATTTGGTCATTGATTATCTGGGAGAGTCTTGCTTCTTGCAGATTTTCAATTTCCTATCTCATTTTTTTAAAACCCTAGTCAACCTAGGGTTTGCTTTTTAGTGAAGTGTTAGTTTTTTTTTTTTTTTTTTTTTTTTTTTTTTTTTGGAACAGGGAATTGGTCTCAATTCACTTATAACCAAACCTTTACATTTCTTTGCCTTTCTTTCTTGAAAGTTAACATATTTGGTTTTTTCTTGTTTTTGAGAAATTCCTTCTTGCAATCTTGAAAAGTTTTTCTTGGTCTTCTTGAAATCTTTCTTGTTTGCTAGAATTTGTATGATGTTGTTTAGATCAGTTTGTTTGAGTTTTCAGCGTCTTTTCACTTTAAGTCTTATCATGTTAATGATTCCTATGGCTTGTGAAATTTGAGGTTATTTATGCTCGAATTTGATCTTGAAGCCTTTAGTAGTTTTGTTTTCTCAAGAACTATTTGTGCTCTTAAAAAGAAAAAAGATAAAAACATGTTTTTGTTGCCTTTATTTTTCTTTTTGGTTTCTTTTTTTCTTCTTATCATTAGGTTGAATTTTCTTGATTTTGGGGTAAAAAATTTTGACTGAATTTGTTCCTCCTTTTTGCAAGTTTGGGCCTCTTGATCTCTTTGAGAAACACATTTGATTGCTTTAAGAGAAATCCTTGAAATATTGCATTAAGCATTTTTAGTTTACATTAGGATAGCTGCACTTTAAGCATTCTTAGTCTTTTTATAGATTTGAGTGTGTGAGTGTGTGTTTTGAAAAAGAAAATAAATTTGTGCTTTCTTAGTTTGTTCATAGAACCTTTTGTACAAATCTCTATTATTAAAGAAAAAGAGTTGCATAGGCATGTAGCCAGGTTTTCTATTGTTTTTTCTTGCGTCAAATAACATCATAAGTTGCACTTCCATTTTACCCTTGACTTAAGAATAGTCATTAAAATCAAGCGCTAAAACTAAAATGAACTAGAATTTTTTATTTGTCATATATACATTGTTGGCTTAAGGGGGCCTGACCCAGGTTCAAAGTTATTCGCTCCAACCAACAAAACCCTAAGTATCTCTCAACATTAAAAAATAAAATTTCAAAAAACTATTAAATCAAGGTTTAAGAAAAAACATTATTAACATTCAAGTAGTAATTTAATAGTTTAATTATGTTCAATGAGTAGACCTATATATATATATATATATATATATATAATATATATAATATATATAGATATATTATAATATATATATATATATATATATATATTATATATATATATATATATAATATATATATATTATATATATATTAAAAATTAATTAATTAATTAATTAAAACCACACCATTATCAAACTTGTCGGATCTTACATTACCATCCCTACCATATCCTCTATTTATTACACATCAATCTTTGACTTCTTCACATGTCTAATCTTGATGATGAACCAAAGAGGATGGTTCGAAATGTCGATACACAAAATAGTAAAAATTTGATGACTCTGGAAGACATAATCACACAAAACCCTCACTATTGGCCCTTTCGGTAACAACCCACATAGCGCAGGCTACAGTCTCACCCGAAGCAGTATTAGAGGATGTCAGAACTAGATTTTTGCATCCATAGACCGTGTGATATGTATTTTGAAGCCCTTACAGCTCAAATCTACCTTCACACAGATCTAGACCTTCCTATGGTCCACTACTTCAACTCAATCCAAATGGCTTCCAGACCTTCGCGAAGGTCTACGATCAGGCTTACCAGACCCAAAAGAAGAAGACTCACAACTTTCTCTTAGTAAATAATAACCCTAGATTTGACTTCGCGCAAATATATTTGATCTGAATAGTTACCATAACAGACTTAGTTACTACCTTCATGAAAACAATTCATTACATTTTGCATCCATGAATATTAAGATTTAATGTATTCGCGTAGAAATTCCACTTTATTTCACAAAAAAAAGATCATTAAGCGATAATGCATAAAATTAAATGAAAATAAGAATAAGGCATAGATATAATAGAATTTGTCCAAAATCGGTCTTTATTAGATTCAACATTCAAAGTACACACACTTCCACCCTACGCACTCAGCTGCAGGGGCCCGCGCACTCCGCTGTTCACTTGCCAAGGTCTTTGCATACTTAGTTGCAGGAGCCTTACCCTTTCGCCTAAGTACAGGAAACAGAGCCTTCCTGCCTTAGAAACTTTTCCCTTACACTTCTTCTTCACCAAAAGTTATCCCTCTATACTCGCTATGACTTGAATATTTATATCCTTTCTATTACAATACAATGGTGTTAAATAATATTGAAATTTGGAGAGAACTTAATATTCTGCTTTGATGCCATTAAAAGGAGGAGTTCAGCTATGAGGATACTGCAAGGGTCCCAAAAAATTTTAATGGTATATCATTGAAATGATGCAGTGGTTTTTACATAAATTTCACAAAGATTATACAATTGTGTGATAGACTTGTGTCAAAATTTTGTGGGCATTTTCACATAATGAACTTCACGCACAAATTTTGGGTAAACAAAGGCGAATTTCAAAAATATAGAACAAGGGTTTTATGCAGAATGGTGTTAATTAGATGCAACGTGGGAAATTTTGGAAAATTCTGAGTCATTTGGGAAAATTCCTTGGATCTCTAAAAGGTATACATCTAGATTTCGTAAGGGAAGAAATGCATTGGAAAAAGAGGGACAGATTCAGAAAATTCGGGATTTTACGATGCATTGGAAACTCTGGAGAGCTTAAGGTAAGGTATGGAGGATAATATATTTTGACCATAAATATAGCACCAATTGAGAAGATGTGATGAATTTTGTTCAAGATCTATCTAGAAATGCAAAGAAAGTTTACAGCCTTTCTGGGACACAGAAATTCAAACTACCAAAATTGGACATACAAATTACAGCGGTTTGTGTGGCAAGTGAAGATCTTGAGGATGGTTTTAAGCCTACCAATAGAAAAGTGCAAAGAACTCCATCTAATATTTTTTTTAATCCTAAAATGCACCCTCAACCCATTTGATATTTCTTTCTATACATCTGGGAACAAGTATTTAGTTTATTTTTTGCAATAACACTTGTTACAACGTTATTTTCTATGCTTGGTTTCCTTTCTACTTCCAACCATGGTGAGGTTGATGATAGTTATGGTTTTATTGTGAATGTTCATGGGTTTTTTTCTGGCTATTATTCTATCCGGTAATATAAAATGTTCAAGGGCACAGAATGGAAGAAAAACACACTAAAGACTGCTTTCATGTTTCCTCAAGTCTTTTTCTGCATTTTCTTTGTACTTAATGGATTGGTCTCGGATGAAAAAAAAAAATTGGTGTTGTACTTTTTGGGACTATGTTTTTTATAGCCTTTTACGGTTTGGAATTTTCATTCCCTTAGTTATTATTGGAAGCTACTTTGGCTGCAAGTAATATGCAACTAAATATCCAATGAAAAAAAGCAAATTCCTAAACAGGATTGAGATTACTATGCTTCTCTACTACTTCTAGCTATGTTGTGAAGATTATCATTGGTGATAGAAGACAGACATGGGAAAAAGAATGAAAGGAGGATAAAATCTTTAGAGGTCACTCACCAACTTCCTATGCAGATTCACGTGATGATGCTGATTATAACATTATAACACATACATTGAGCAATTATAAAGCAAATTAGTGTACAGATGATGAATGCACTTCACATCATCTAGTCAATTACATGGAGGATGATTTTATGACTCATTTTGGTGACAAAGATACCACAAATTATGCAAAGCCTCCTGGTGATAGTAGAATTGGTGATTTTAGTCCAAGTAATGCAAATGATGTAGTGAGAGAAAATATAGCAGTGAAGAAGACAAGAAAACATGTTGAAGCATGCCAAAATACAAAAAGGAGACAACACAAATATTCCAATGGAAACCAAAAGATATTAAGAGTTTGATGAAAATGATAATGGAAATTATGGTTTTGAGGAAGTTGCTTGTCTTTGGAAAATGCAGCTAATAAAAAGGGTGAAATTTCTCATACGGAATTTTCTCTTTGATATTTCCTATGCTTAAGCTTCTTGTTTGTTATCAGTTTCTTAGGCACAAGAGGGATATGAAAGTAAGTCTTTAAAATTCTAGTTAAAAACAGATTTCCAATACTATGTGAAAGAAATTCAAGGAAGGAGAAGTAACTCGAATTTTGAAATTAAAAATTCCAAGTGAAGAAGTATAAACAATTTCTATCAGATTTAAAGAAGACACTTGTCCAAATAGAACAATTAACTACTTTTCAGGGATCAATATCAACAGTTCGGGTTTTTAGGATGAATATCAACAATCAAAGGAGTAGCTTCCAAATTCCATGGCAAAGGACTAGCATCAATAAAATGGTTTCATATTTAAGGACAGATTCTCAAGAAACTAATAAGCAAATAGTTGAACACCTAGTAGTAGAGGTCCCAGAATGTCAGGCAATAAATCAACATTCCAATTGACAACTTGGGTAATTCTAGATAAGACATCTGGAAGAGTGTATTAATTGTTAAATATTTCATTCCCAATTTTCATGCGAGAAACAAAAATATCATCAGTTTTGAAATGCATTTGAACCAACAGTTTGAGACACATTATAGCATGTTCCGGATTTGATTTATTTTTGGGGATTTTATTGATTTTGACTCCTAGAAGTTATTTTTGTTTCCTAAAATTTAGAACCGTTTTTTTATTGTAATACTCTATATATTCTTAAGTTTTGAATGTAAAAGGGTTGGCTTTTAATTCTAGTACCTTGTCACTTTGTAAAGCTTTTATTATAGAATTCGTAATTGAAGTATTCTAACTCCATTTCTGACATAATTTTTTTTTCTTGTTGTTTTTCTAGTACTTTCATGATCCATGTTGATATTGGTGACCACACGCCTATTCCACCTAGACCCCCTAGTCAATTTCATTTGTTTCCTTATTCATTCCAGCATTTACTATTTTTAGAAGTTTTCGGGTCCTGAACTTCTAGAGCAGTTTTGACGCTCTAAACGACATTTTTTTGGGGTTTGCGGCGGGCACATAGCTATTGGTAGGGGCCTGTAGTGAAACTTGTAGCACTCAGAGAGACCTTTCCAACAAGGTATCGTACACACCAAACAAAGCTAATATGACCAAGTTACAACCTCAAGAATTTGGCTACCCAACTAACCCCAACGGGACACACAAACTCTTGGTGTTACATCTCTTGGGTTAGGGTTTTGGTTTTTTAGGTTTTCTAATATATTCCAATAATAAATAGGCCCTGGAGCCTCATTGTAACACAGTTAATAGGAATGTAGCCACCACATCTCTTCTCAAAGATAATCTACCATCACTCGAGCTATCTTATTTCCATTCTGTTTGTAAGCATAGTTCAGTGTTTTTTATTAATGAAATAAAGTGTTTTTTTGTTGCATCTCTATGTTTATGATTATATTCATAATTTGTTACGTTCTTATTTAAGTTCATATCAATGATATCATAGTGGTATTCTCTTTCTCTTTTTTTCTTTTCATGTCCCTAATGATGTTAGGGTATAAGGAGTTAGGGCTTGATCTAGTTGAACCATTGAACAATCAACCTCAAAAAACCCGATGACCTCCCATGGTAGAAGAAAAGGAATACAATGGGGCACGATATCCTTTCAAAATGTTACTCGAGGAATCCCTCAAGCAACAGAGGGACGCGATGGTGGATAAATTTTCCCAAATCCTTCAACAGCTACCCACAGGCGATGCATCTTCATCCAACAGCCACTCTCGAGGAACCACTCCTTTTAAGGTACAAGTTAACTTCGATATTGCCATATTCAAAAGCCTAATAGATGAAGACATCTTAGGTAAATGGTTAAATCTATTGGAAGGATATTTTTCAGTTCATGTCTTTTCCAATCGGGAAAATATTACTTTTTCACTTCTTAAAGTTGCCCCACACGTCAAGGATTGGTGGGAAACCTACTGTGAACAAAAGGACGAGAGTGAACCCTCGTTTTTTTCATCCGCACCCACTTGGAATTCTTTATGAGATGCCATCAAGGAACAATATTACCCTTTTAGGGGCTATGAAGACAAATACATAAAGTGGACCACATTACAGTAGGGAAGGGACAAAGATGTGCCAAAGTTCACAAATTCTTTCCATACCCTTCACACGAAGCTATGTATCAAGGATATTGAGCAGAATTTAGTGCTCAAGTACCGCAGTTGTCTACACAAGTACATCCAAGACGAGATGGAGTTCTTGGAGATTTCCTGGCTCGACATGGCATATCGGTACAGAGTCAAGATTGAGTAGAAGTTTAAATAGAAGAAGTGGGACTTTGGATCTGTGAATCCAAAGCAACAAAAAGGCACCCCCAAACCAGAGAACAAAGGACCAAGCCAAGTCGGCCCTACCCAAGATAGCCCATCAAAGCCGAAAGCAAAGAACAACACCCCAAAGACAAAGAAGGACACGAGAAAATGGTGTGATTTCCATAAGAGCTTCACTCACAATACAAGTGAGTGTTCGGCCAAGCAGTCACTAGTAATCGAGCTGAAGGCTTCCGAATCAGACGCAGGTTCCAACTCTAAATCAGAACCTGATAAGGGAAATGACAAAGGGAAGTAGATCATTGATGTAGAGCCTATTCCCACCATGGTCACCACCAAGATCCAAAATATTGAGCCTGAAGATCCAGAGGAAGGGGAACACCTCTTCCACTCATAGATGTGGGTGAAGGGTTCTTCATTGTACTTGATTGTTGACAGCGAGAGCCAAAAGAACCTCATTTTAGCAAAGGTGGTGAAATGGTTAGGCCTAGAGACTATAACACATCTGAATTTGTACACCATCAGGTGGCTTCACCAAGGACGAGATCTTTTTGTCATCTAGCAATGTCGCCTTCCCTATAGCACTAAGCCCTTCACAGATGAGGTATTGTGTGACGTTTCTCCTATTGAATTTTGTGATGTATTTTTAGGACAACCATACTTGTGGAAGCGACATGTTGTATATGAGTCTAGATCATTGCAATGAAATGTAATAAGATCATTTCCCAGACTAGGAAATTTGTTTTCCTTATGAATCGCCCCTAGGGAAAGAAGAAGTTTGTGGCCATGACTTCCAGTCAAGGCTTCTCTACAAAACAACAACAGATTGACAAGGTTGTGGAAGAGTATATGGATATTTTCACCTCACCCACAGGGGTACCTCTGCAATGTCAAGTCAACTACTCCATCGATCTGACCCCGGGTGTGTCGCTGCCTAATGGGCTGATCTGTCAACTCTTTTTTCTGAAGAATGATGAGATCAAGAGGTAGATTCAGAAACTATTACAGAAAGGGCACATCAGGCCAATCTCATCACCTTGTGGGAGCTAATTGTATTGGTATAGAATAAGGATGGGACTTTGAGGCTCTGTATTGACTATCGGGTGCTAAACAATATCACTGTCCAGAATAGGCACCCAATCCCATGGATCGATGACCTTTTGGACCAACGCAAGGGGGCCAAATATTCATCAAGATTGGCTTGAAGTTGGGTTATCACCAAGTTCCTATCAAACCCTCTGATGTGTGGAATATTTCCTTCAAATCCAAGGAGGGCCTTTTCGTATGGTTGGTCATGTCGTTCTGATTGCGAAACACCCCTGCAACCTTCATGAGATTAATGGACGACATCTTGCGACCTTCACCAATGCATTTGTGGTGGTGTATTTAGATTACATATTGATATTCAGCTAGAGTTGGGAAGAGCACCTCCACCATATTCGAAATGTCCTTCAAACCTTGTGCCAACACAAGTTGTGTGCTAACTTGGAGAAATGAACCTTTGGCCTGACGCAAGTTCAATATCTGGGGTATATCATTGATGAGTAGGTTGTACATGTAGACCCATCCAAGATACAAGTCATTCAGGATTGGCTAGCCCTAACTACTCTAACAGAGCTCTGTAACTTCTTAGGTCTTGCCAATTTCTACTATAGGCTCGTGTTGGGGTTCTCCCATATCACTTGGCCTTTATGTCAAGTCACCAAGTGTGGAGATAAAGAAAAAAAAATTGGTCGAAAACCCAACAACAAGCATTTTCCTAGTTGAAGAATCACCTTTGTTCTGCACCAATTATCACATTACCGGACCTACAACAACCATTTGAGATTGCGACAAATGCCTTTGACTATGCTATTGGTGGGGTTCTTACTCAGCATGGGCATCTAGTGGCTTTCCACTGTGAGACACTTTCAGACATAGTCTGAAAGTACCCCACTTACAACAAAGAAATGTCTTCTATTGTGCAGGCCTATTGTCAACGGAAGCATTACAATATGGGGCAGGAAATGGTCATCCACACAAACCACCAACCTATATTGTTCATACAGACACAAGAGAAGTTGTAGAATGATCGCCATCAAAAATGGTCCACCTATTTGCAACAGTTCAATTTGAACATTAAGTATAAGAAGAGCAACACCAATAATCTTGTTGATTACCTCAATCGACTATCGGTCATGGCGCTAATCACTTTTCTCGACTCCTATGGGCATGAGACATTAGGGTGGCTGAATCTTTATAAGAGCGACCTCGAATTCAACAGCATATACTAGACACTCCTAGAAGGGAAGAAATTTCCAAATTTTCACCTTTAGGATGCATTATTATGCCACCTAGGACACATTTGTGTTCCTTCAAGTGAGCGTGCCAAGATGATTTGGGAGGTGTACTATAGTTGGGTCACTGGACATTTCGAAGTAGAGAAAATAGTGGTGGTCTTGCAGAAGTATTTTTATTGGCCAAAACTTCCTCAGGATATTGGGAAGTACATTAGATCCTACACTGCCTACACCATTCCTAAGCCAACCATCAATAAGCAAGGCATGTATAATCCTCTACCTACTCCTAGCCGACCTTACGAATATGTCTCCATGGATTAGATGTTGAGCCTTCCTTCTACTAAGCATGGCAATGAATGCATTTTCGTGGTCGTCAACAAATTCTCTAAGATGGCCATCATGGCAGCCTACAAGAAGAGTATCACAACAGAGGTCACTATTAATCTCTTCTTTGAGAGAGTACAGGTACACTTTTGGATCCTATAGCCCATTATCTCAGATTGGGACAGCAAATTCTTAAGTGCGTTTTGGTCAAGTCTTTGGTCGATGATGGATACAAAACTTACTAAGTCCATGGCTTTCTATCGCCAAACTGATGGCCAAACAGAGGTTGTCAACAGGATGACCATACACATTTTGTGCATGTACAACTTGAAGCATCCATGCACATGGGATGAAAGTCTCCTTTATGTCCAACACAACTACAAAAAATCTCTCCACAGCTCAACAGACCATAGCCCCTTTTAGGTAGGGCTGGGATTTCATCCATTATGCGCCATTGGTGTGGCCATACCATTTATAGCCACTCAGGTAGATTTCGCTCATGTTCAGTCTAAAGTTGAAAGGGATAACACCTTCATTGATCACATTCAATGCATTTGCTAGTAGGTTCATGATATATTTGATAGAGCCAATGCTAAGTATAAGCAGCTCCATGATCAGCATTGAATGCCACAAAATTTCTAGGTGGGCGACAAAATTTGGCTACATTTGCGGAAGGAGCACCTTGCTATACGCCACTACAAGCTTCGCCCACTCTGATATGGGCCATACAACATCACTAAGGCCATCAGTGATAATTCCTTTGAGCTCAACATCCCACCATTCCTTGGTCTGCACCCAGTGTTCAATGTAGCTCACCTTCGGCCATACTTTCCACCATTTTTGGACACATCTAACATTGCATAACAGCTCACACCTACAAAGCTCAATCTGAACTGCATGGAACAAGCCACAACTAATAAGATCATGGAAACACATATCAAGAACACTCACCAATAAAGGATACAGCTATATCAAGTTATCAAATCAGGCCAACTCCTTCACCAGGGCAAGTGGTTCACGAGGGACTAGGTTCAACATAAATTTCCTCACCTCATGGAGGCTCTGCACACAATGGGGACCATTTCTTCCTAAGGGGGGAGGAATGATCTAGGTGGATATTTTTGGCCACCTTCCTATTCCACCTAGACCACCAGTCAGTTTCATATATTTCCTTGTTCATTCCATCATTTACTATTTTTAGCATTTTTTCAGGTCCTGAACTTCTAGAGCTGTTTTCACCCCTTAAACAGCATTTGTTTAGGATATGCAATAGGCATGTAGCCATAGGAAAGGGCCTATAATGAAACTTTTAGTACTTAAATATACCTTTCCAATAAAGTAACGTACGCACCAAACGGAGATAATATGACCAAGTTACAACCCCAGGAAGTTGCCTGCCCAACTACCCAAACGGGGCCCACAAACTCTTGGTGTTACATCTCTTGGGTTTAGGATTTTGGTTGTTTAGGGTTTTCTGATGTTTTTCAATAATAAATGGGTCCTGGAGCCTCATTGTAGCACAGTTCAAAGGCATGCAATAGCCACATCTATTCTCAGAGATAAGCTACCATCGCCCGAGATATCTTATTTCCATTATGTTTGTTAGCATAGTTCAATATTTTTCTATTAATGAAATAAAGTGTTTTTCTACTGCATCTATGTGTTCATGATTATATCTGTAAGTTGTTGTGTTCACATTTAATTCCATATCATTTCATATCTTATTTCTGCACATGTTCAAGGTAGCATAGGAGATATGGGTAATAATAGATTAAGTGTTAATCTCTCTGAAAGCCCCTTGCAAAGTTATAATCATTTACAGAGATTAATTAATTGAACTATTTGTTTTGGCTAATTCCTATGCATTTTTTAATTGTTTCCTTCTGTCATCTCTTGAATGTGTTTTGTTTGGCTGTAGAAATCTTCTATACGCATCCACTGTCAGGTTGATTAACTATTTCATTTGACTGCTTAATTATCATGAATTCTCTTGTATTCTTATTTAAAATTCTCTAAAAATCAAATTATTATGTCAAACTGGATGTTGGCACTTTGACCAAGGACTTTGCAAGAGAGGGATTAATTTGTGCATAGAGATTGGACAATCATCAACAACCATCCAAATTAAATCATAGATCTGGCCATTGTGCTCCATAGGTTGTTGTCCAGTGACAAGGAACAACATTAGAAAAGGCCTTGTAACATTTCAGGGAGCACCCTCTGGTTCAAAGGTGAGCTTGAACCTAAATATTGGTCAAGTTGGTTTCTCGGCATAATTTTTGCACCCAAGAACTCCCTACGAGAAATAGATACAACGTTTTTCGTCATTGTCAAGGAAGGAAGTGACATATATTTTTTTCCCTAGATCATGATCATGATTATATCTACTCTTTGCTGGTGTTGTAGTGGCTACAACCACCCTCCAAATTTTTTCCTTAGCTCCATTTTGGAGCCTCGCTACCAGCCATCCTCAACATCATGTCTTGCACTATTAAGTACATGAGCTTCATTGGTTTTCTAGCAGCTTCCCAGCGTGTGCATAATAGCTTTCTTCACTCCCCTCACAGGCTGCCACTCTGGAATTGGGTCAATTGTTGGCTGAGAAGCTCCCTCAGAAAATTGTGCAATTATGAAGGGGAACCAGCCTTCCATCCAGAAATTGCACAAATCCGACTGGCAGCTTGTTGGGCTCAGAAATTGCGCAATCCTGTCAGACAGCCTTCCCAGTAAAAACTATGCAATCTGACCCAATAGGATAGCTAAGCCCAGAAATTGTGCAATTTTGGGCTGCAGTCAGCTGCTCCTCCCAGAAATTGTGTAATCCCTCTGGACAACCAACCCATCTTCCTCCAAGAAATTGCACAAAAATTCCCCTCAATCATGAAAGTTGTTGCATGTGCCCTTAGGATGACCGGTTCCACTCGAGACTGAGAAAACTTGACTTGCATGCATGGGATGATTTTTCCTGAAATAGAAAAAAGAATACCTAGATTTTAGGGAGCTATTTTTAGCAGCTGGAGGTTACATGCAAAGATCGTTTTAGAAACTTTCCTCAATGTTTCACTTTTTCCTAGATTTGTGGCATGCACGTCATGGGACTGAAACTTATTTATTCAGCACTTCAAAGCTCATTCTTCACATCGATCTTGGAGCTCAGACATCCCACAAAAAATCCAAGAGTCTTCGACACATCCAACTCAACTATTTTCGGGTAAGTTCGCTTAACTTGTATTTTACAACATTTTTGTTGTTTTTTGTGTTTTGGCTTGTGTGAGTTTTGTCTACTTGATTTTTGTGAACGCTTACTATAGTTTGCATGCATGTTAGCCTATACAAGTACCATTTCAATTTTCATTAGCATCTCACTGTTCTCGCATGCATGACACATTTTTTCACGAACGGTAGTTGATTTGGTGACTCATTTCACACACATGCATGTTGTTTCGTTTTCTGAATCTTTCATTCACTATTTTCATGCATGATCATTCACCCCTGCTTACACTCAGTATCACTATTGGGTGTGGGATCCCCCAAGAGACGTTTTGGGGCTTAAAGCCTAGATGTTGACTAAATTTGATGAAAAGGATCCACGTTTTGTGGGCACAGAATGTGAACTTGTAAATGAGTCATAGGGTTGTCCACCCTCATTTTTGTAAATGTAATGTCAGCTTCAGAGTTGTAAATAAGGAAATCAATTTATGAATGAAGGATGAATAATTGAGTCTTATCTAAGTGTAGAGTCGAGTCTTGGGTCATAGAGTAGGAGAAAGATCTACAACTGAGTGCACAGAGGCCTAGTAATCTACAGCTGAGTGTGTGGACCCCTGCAGCTAAGTGCACAAGGAGAGTCGAGTCTATAACCTTTGGAGAAGTAATAAAGAGAAGTTTCATATCATTTCTGTGTATCTTTTTATGTTCTATGCATTGATTATATTGGGTATCAATTACATTTATACTGTTTATATGCGCGAACTTATATGATGATGTTGACTAAGAGAATATAAGACAAAGTATCTATTACATGAAGTTAACTGAAAATTATAAGAAGATAAGTAAGATCCATGGTATAACTTGGGGAATTAGCATAGATCGTTGCCTTAGCAGTGCGAAAGAATCTCAACCCCTGGTTAGGACTGCACGAAGGTGATTATAATACATCGTGAAGGCCTCGCAGGTCAGGGCAGTGCATGAAGTAACCTGCGAAGGTATTCACAATTGGACTAAACTAACCCCTCAGACATCTCAAGGGTGTGGAAACTTGGTTCCAGCATCCCCCCATACTACTTCGGGTGAGACCTCAGTCCACGCTCCGTGGGCTGTTGCCGAAAGGTCTAGTAGTGTAGGGATTTGTTTGGCTAATTAACTTTGAACCTAGGTTAGGCCCCCTCAGGCCAACTAATGGTTCTGTTGCCAAGACTAGAATCTGCATAGAGGTGTCTGATGTTGTATCATTGGAATCCAACTAAGAAGGAAATTGAAGGTTGGTCGAACAGGAGAATTCATGAATTTGTGGTATAGGAGAACAGGAATCCGAGACTATCAAAGGAAGAGTGGTTGGACTGATACATGTACATAGAGATCCACAAAATCTTCTTTGCATATTTCCCTACTGATCTATATGAGTGGATTGCGAAGCTATTAGATAGCCAAGGAAGGTGGAAGCTTGACAGTCCTATTGTGTGGACCCTAGAGTTGGTGTGCAGATTGGAAGCATCGAAAGGTAAGATCGCACACATTGTTGATCATTGGCTTGATTGGATTATAGGGGGATTTATTACTCAGTTCGCGGTAGATACTTCAGTCAACTATAGCAAGGTACAACAATGCTTCCTCAAAGGACCACGAGGTAAGTACGTAAAGTCTCTAAATACTTGGATTAAAATGCTATTGTGTGAAAAGAGGGTTATGCAATTACCTTGATGTTCGAAGCTACACGAAGTGGAAAAACCTACAGAAATGAAGGGACCATAGAATAGCCCTTTGATTTCACCTATGTGAGGGGACGAGGAAGAGCTCGTGAAGGTCTCGCTGCGAAGTGCAATCCATTTGATAAGGCAAAGGATTCCGCACATACCACCCCCACCCACACCGCCACCAACTTCACTGCCTTCACCTCCATCTTCACTCGTACCACCTTCGCCACCACCACGAGTCAATATGGCAAGTGCGATAAAGTTTCTTGTGTTCAAGGGAGTAGGAAATGAGGATCCGAACCAATTTTGGTTCATGATAAGAGCCATATGGGAAGCACAGGGAGTTACAGATGACAATATAAAGAAAGCGACACTGGTTAGAACCCTGTAGGACCACGCACTGACCTAGTATATTAAGCATTCTAATGACAATCTGAATGTAGGGATCACGGATATCAAAACTACGCTAAATAAGGAATTTAGTAGGCCGAAGTCAGCAGTGCAGTCAATCATTGGGTTCAAAGAGATCACAATGCTACCAAGCAAGAATCCTTAGGAGATGGATCAGAGCCTGAAGTATACAATTCACGAAGCTAATATGACTTTGACGAATGGACAACACCACGAATGGTTTGTAGCATCGCCAACACTACATTTAAGGAATGCATTGTTGCAGCAAAGGTTAATGAAGTAGGCAGAAGCCTTGGAGATCGCAATGAGACTGCATGAGACCCCAATGCAGGATCCTAACTTGGGAGTTTAGTAGATCCACGTGTAGACGAAAAATTTATGCCTTGAGATGCAAAGTCTAAAATAGGATAGGACAGCTCGACCAAAAGTGCGTGAAGAGGTGTGGTGCATAAAATGCAAGGGTCAGGGTCATGACAAGGACCGCTACCTGGTGTTCGTGAATTACCTCATGGGAGGAGGACCAATGCCATTAAGACCAGAGGCACAAGCAAGACTTAGAGCGGTGCCTACTTTGTGGTGCACTATTTGTCATATAGGTGGAAATAATGCTACGAACAACTTTTATTTTCTACAGAAGTATACACAGAATTCGCAACAGTTGTTCTGTAACTTTTGTAGGTCAGTAGGACACGATGAGCACACTTTTAGAAGCTATGAGTTAATGATGGATAAAACTCCCACCTAAAGAGTCCAGGTCGAATCGTAGCCCCTAGACCCGAATGCAGGAGTGGTGCGAACAGGATTTTAGGATCACAAACGAGGCCAAGGTGGAGGAGGACCTAGAAGAGGTCACAGACAACTGATATGCTATAATTTTGGAGGGCCAACACATTATGCCTATGATTTTACAAACACAATGCATCCATCATGTATTTATTGTACCTTTTTTGATCATGAGCCAGAATATTATCCCATGCTGATAGCTAGGATACACAACAAGGGAGTGCTACTGCCTCCCCCGACTCAGAACCTGTAGATGATGAGGTTTGAGCTGCGCGAGGAAGATCCAAATGTAAAAATTGTGCTCTGAAGTGGAATCGCGATGGGAGATGATAAAGGAAAACAGCCCGAAGATAGTACTTTGGTTCGCAAGGCTCCGACGAAAGAAGCAGAGTTTTATTTGGAGCACGCTAAGGAAACCTTCATGGAAGCTAAGAAGAGCTTCGTTGATGCCTCCACTTCAGGAAGAAAAGATAGACCGGAGCTAGAAATGGACCCATCTATGCTTACGACGTTCCTGGAAATGTGCATGAAGCTACCGCGTGATAATGAGGCTATAAAGGGACTACATGAACTCATTAACAGATGTGTTAGGACCACACTAGGAGAACCACGCATAGTTTGGAAGATTGGAAAGCATACGACGAGGACGGGAAGAGAAATGAAGTTAACTGCACAGATCGAAGAATATGAGATGGACCAAGTAATATGGATTTAGGATCAGACGTGAACGTTCTGTTGAAGCAGACATGGGAGCGAATGGGAAGGCCTACACTACAAGGGTCTCCTATTCAACTGCAAATGGAGAACTATCAGAAGATAATACCTATGGGAGGATTTCAGGGAATCACCATGGATATTGAGGGAGGGAGCGCTAGTAGACATTGAGGTGATAGAGAATGTTGATGACAGCAATCCCTACCCCGCGCTCTTAGGAATTTATTGGGCCACTGACATGAACGGGGTGATTAATCTGAAGAAGCGCAAGATGATTTTTGAGAAGAAGTCTCTACGCGTAGTTATACCCTTGGACCCTGCTGAGGGATCACACTATACAGATTTTGTGCATGACTATGAAAGAGATGATGATTTGGACATGATCTACAAAATAACTACGTAAGAGCAAGATTGAGTAAATCCCACCGCAGATGGACGGATCTCATGGAAGCGTGAAAGCTCTTGTATGTTGGATTCTCATGAGAAGATAGAACGATGGCAGAGCTAGTTACAAGAGGTAACTATGCTTAATTGTAACATGATAACAAGGTCACTACACTGCGTATCAACAGAAGTGAGAGATCTCCCTACTTATGATGGATTAGGTGAGGTATATGCTTTCTTGGAGAGACTCGAAAGGGAGGTGCTGAAAAAGTAACGTTTCCATGCCTTGAATTGGGTATTGCACGCTACACCTGCAAGGTGGTGGGGTATGCACAAAGGGAGATTTGAATACTAGCGTGCATGTAGTAGGGTGATGCGCTCACAGTTTGGGAAACCTATAGTGAGATTGGCCGATAAATACAATGGACAGGATGGTCTGAGCATGCATTTGTCCAGGTGGGTACAAGCATATGGTAAACATCCTATGCAGATGCACATGAACTTTGCATTGGGAAATACGGTTAATAAGCATGTGCTGGGGGGGGGGAAATGCACGAATGGTTCCTCAAGTTGGAACAACAAAGTGTGGAGAGAACGAGCACGCAGAAGATTATCCACGTGGAAGCATTTAACGAAGTGTATGAAGCATTGAACAAGGTATGTAATGCATAGAAAAGTGATTGGAACCTCCGTGTACTAGCAGTCTTATGGGCTTATAGGAGAATGTGTAAGAAACTGATGAAACAAACACCTTCTAGGTTGGCCTATGGAGTGAATGTCGTAATGCCGATTAAGTCTATCATGCCTAGTCCGTGCATAGCAGCACCCACAAATATGACCGTTCGCGGAGCCTTGGAAGAAGGGATCGTGTAGTTGGAAGAGCTAGAAGAAGAATGCTTGGGACCTAATGAAGAGATCTAGCAGGGTAATCTTAGGATCCAAGAACTCATGAATGGAAAAGTTTAGTTGAGGGAAAAAAATGCCATGGAGGAAGAAGAAGTCAAGAAGCTTGAGGAAGGAATAAAGAAGGACTTTCTTGATAAGAAATATGTGGTGATAAAATAGGATTCGCACTATTATGTTGATGAATTTGGGACTACCACCGAGAGTTGATCAATTTAATGCCTTTGATTGGACCGTATGTTACTAAGGGGATCACAGATGGTGGCGCGACCCAGTTGGTAAAATGCACGATGTAGTTGGTGAAGCCAACTAGCGGACCCTCCCCAAGAAAAGTAAGCGATAGTCAGTTGAAGCCATATACAGGTGGCCCAACCACCTGACTAACCATGGGAAGCACATTATTAGCGCTACAGGTAGTTGAAATTAGGTACGGAATTATAAACTACCCTGCCCGAGATTTGCGTGATGACAGGACTACGGGTAGGAGCGAAGTGTCATAAGGTCCGTGACAGTGCAAGGGTAGCTGTGCTACTGCCTGGGTTGGATGGAAAGTGACTGTTATAGTCACTATTCACGATGTGATGCTTGGTTTGAGACCAAATGGAGCAAGCGATAGGCATTTAAGGTAGGCTTTATGGGATATATTTGGGTAAATATGTCGCCAAGGGAGCATTAATGAACCAGATTTGGGGGGAATGGTCGAATTTGAATTCAAAAGGCACTATAAATTGCAAAGGGCTGCCCAGCAATCAACACTTGGCCATTTGAGAATTCAGCTATTGTGCGCCCATAGATCTATGAACCCAGATCTGTTTGATTTTTTGAAGTCAAAGGCATTGTTTGAGCACTTACTTGAGCCGTTGAGAGATTTGTGGAACAACAGTGTGACCACACAAGAGGAAGCCATGGGTATCAGTGAGAAGACCGCTGAAGAGGCACCACAAGCCATGACAATAGGAAATGCCCCTAAGAGCACCAGGATAGTCGCAGAAATCTCTAAATTACCGCACACACTGAGACCCAAGAAACATAAGCAGCCCATGGTTTTGGTGCACGTGTCCCCTAGAAACCCACTGCGAACTAAACTGACCATGGAAGAAAGGGGAAAGTGGTTAATGTGGAAACCGATGAGGAGGAGGTGTTGGCCAGATAAATCGTTCTTGCAGACAAGATTGATCTCCCTAGTATCAAATGATATCTAGCAACAAGCAGCACAAGCAAATCTACTTTTCTCTAAACATGTTTCAATTCATAAATGAAAACTAAGAGGTGTAATAGACCTTGCCTCGGTCCAACGATTGTTTGTGGCAGCTTTGTTCCAACAGCTCCAAGAATTTCCCTTTTAATAACATGCATACACAAACAAACACACATCAAATAACACCTGCATAGATACTATAATAAAACATGTTCATTATGAAGATCAAGGAGCTCATAAAATAAACCATTAGAGACAGTTCATTGAGAAAAAAAAATTGATTGTATTAACTTTATGAATAAAAGAACCTTACAACCTTTGCCTTGATGTTGCACAAGCTCTTTCCAAGGTCCAACAGGAATCTCCTCTACTTTGACAAGCCTCACTCACTTCCCAAATGAAATGAAAGGTATGTGATCTCTCCTCTCACAAGCTCAAAAAGGAAGTCTAATTTCCAGCAGCATTTACCCTCAAGAATCTTCAGCTTTCAACCTCTCTACAACCAACCCAATGCCTGAATTTATAGTGCAAATGGAGGAAGTTGTAGGTCCACCATTGAAGGGATAAGTTCCTCCCTCAATGGGATAAGCACCTCATATCATGGAGTTAGCTCCCTTAGGTATGGAATGGATGAACCAAGGTGGAGTGGACTTGCCAGCGTAATATTCCTTCTAGAAGCATCCAGAAGTGACTCAAGGTGAGTTTTTAAGAGCGAACTCACACCTTTTGAACTTTTACAGGGGTTCGCACCCATCACTTAACAGACAGAGCGGTCAGGTTCGCAGGGGACATGACCGTTGGGTGCGGTACCGCAGGAAATGCTAGGAGAAAGTGCGAAACCAGGATTTAAGATATTTTAAGGTCTTTCTCCTATTTTCAAGGCTTGACATGAAGAGTTGAGGCTTAAGACTTGCAAAGGAGGTATGTATGAGTGGTGATGGACTCACACAAACTGTAGAAAGTCATGGTAACAATTTTTTGTGTAACAGATTGCCCCCTAAAGTGAAAATTCTGTAATAGATGAGGATAATTTTTTATCATCTAAGAAGAGTGAAGGACTTTATCATTTCAAGGATATTCCTATGGATACCCCGGTCGGAACCCGTAAAAAACATTCAACACAAAATATATATATGTGAAAATATCATCGCTGAGGTAGGCATTCCCATACTCAAATCAAAACTGGCTAAGAACTATCTAAAATTGTTTTGATACAGGAATGATTTTGTATTACATCACGAGTAGAGACATATGGACACAGTATGGGCACAGCCATCTGTTTATGAATAGTCCACTATATAATGATAACAAAATTCCTCGCAGCCTGGATGGTGGAAACTAGATCCAGGGTTTTCATTTCTACTTCCCGAACTAGTACGATTCTTTCCATGTGAATAAATGTGTCGAAGTCGAACATGGTAGAAACCACTTGATTACCAGTCAATGATGTAAACTGTTAACAAGTGTGAGAGGAACCACCAGTAATGTCAATGTCCCTAAAAGTACTCAGTACAATCCATGAAATGTGAATGAATGATTCGATGTCGAACACGTCACATAATCCTTTGATCGAAGGTCAATGATGCAACCTATCGTCAAAGGCGAGAAACTTGCCATTGAGGCATGCAGATTCCAAGGTATTGACAATTTCTAGATCATCTTTCTAGATAATGAGTCGGAGTCGATAGAAAGTGATCCGTCATAGGCAAGCCCATAACACGAAATCATAGATCAAGTTTGGAGAAATATATTTGGCAAGAACTAACTTATGGACGGTCAATGATGGATGACAGATATTTTGTAGGTGAATGGTTTATTTACAGAGACCTCTTGAACACATAACAACACTGTAGATGGCTTGGTGATAGTTGACCCAAAGCTAATATCCGGAAACCGGATGAAGACTTTCAATGTGGCTTGATTAATTGTTAGGTAAAGAATTTCCCAACCCAGGTGAATAAAAGTGTCGTGTTCAAGAGTGATGGCAAGTTTTCAAACACAAAGTATAACAAACAGGTTCATTTTTTTCTCTTTTCCCCCACCATTTCTGGCAAGTACCTCTTTATTTTTGACAAGCTTGAGGAGGATAACATTTGCTTGGTTATAAGCTCATCCTTCGGATGAGTCCAACTTAGTTTAGATTCGAACCCTAAGAAGGAGTGGTTCGTTCATGTTTGTAATTGAACAGGTCCTTTACAGTTAAATTTTAATGAGTTCAGTATAGGAGAAACTCGGCGTTTTTCAATTTTAGGGAGTCAAAATAAAAACTTAAGAAAACTCCATGGTTTTCCTTTTTCATAAATTTGTGTCTCCCAAGCCCGAAAAAGTATAAAATAATACTTGAGAGAACCGCTTGATCATTACGATCAAGGAGTACTTTTCATAATTAGTGCCTTCAATCCAAAAAAGTAAAAAAGTGATCGAAAACACGTCGTTTTATTACCAATATCGAACTTGAAACGACAAAAGTCCGACAATATTTTCATGTTTATACGGTTAGAAAAGAGTTGTAAGTAGACCGTCTTTTTAATTCTGTTTTAACGAGTCGAAAAATAAAACTCGGCAATATTTTCATATTTTATGAGTCAGAAAAGAGCTTAAAGAGGACTCCTATGTGTTTTTTGTTGAAAATGACCAATTTCGCCTGAATACCTAATATTCTGCATAAAAACGGCAAACATTACTCATCTATGTTTTAAAAATAATAAAAATGTACCAAAAATGACCTTTTTAAAGTAAAAAATAAATAAATTAAATTTATTTATTCGAAAAATCTTATAAAAAGGGCTTTTGCAAGTTCATTTTCACCGTTTGGCTTTGGAGTAAAAAGTAAGAGCTTTTGGTAAGAAAACTTCCTGTGGAGATTGCGAAAAATCTGACTGCTGGAATCGAGAACCGTCTTCTCCAGGTAATCCACATTGTCCCTGACTTGCATTTCATCCGTTTAAAATTTTGTTTTAGGGTTTAAAATTGATTTTTAGAGGAAAATTAGGGAAAAAAATTGCCCGCGGCAGTTGCACAGGTGCGCCATGTGGCCCCTGCGCACCCCGATTTTTCTGTGCACAGAGAAAAGTCGGGGTGCCGCAACTGTTCTTAAGGAGAAGTGCGCAACTACGCACTGTCTCTAAAAGGATGGGTGCAAACCCCGCGGAACGCGGATTTTAAACCCTAAATTCTTCATTTTTGCCCCATAGGTTTCTAAATGAAATGTTCTAAACCACCTATTTTGCAATGTAGGTACACAAGATGCTTATTTGGCGGGAAAGAGAGCACGAGGACGTGGATAAGGCTACATTACTCCATCCACCTTCATTACAGGTGTTGAGAGCATGCGGGCTATTCAAATTTTGGACCATACCTGGCATGAGGGCACAGGTAGACTTTCTACAATGTTTGGTGAAAAAGTGGAGCACGCAGGACCAGTGCTTCATTATTGGTGGCAACCGGCTCGAAATCGAGCTGAATGACATATACTTTTTGACTAGCTTGCCCAAGAGAGGCGAGGAATTATCTCTGTTCGGATCTAGGCCAGGTGGTCAATCTGTCGCTAGTCTCCGACTAGAGTTTTGTAATAACCAGACTCCGAACAAACGGATAGATGTTAAAACCATCTCCCATCCTGAACTAAAAGTGATCGCCTTTACTGTTACCAGACTCTGCAGGAGCACAGCATTGCATCTAGCTACCAGTTCCCAGATGCGCATGGCAGTAGACTGCTTCCGAGGCACCATCTTCAATTGGTGCGATGCTGTATTGGCCAATGTGAAGGGCCAATTGACTAGGGTGAAGAATGGACAGCTAAAGAACTTTGGATATGGTTATTTAGTTGTCAGCTTTTCCATAGAGAGGGTACCTATGCTGGTTCCATAGCAACTTACTGTTGAGGCTGGACTTCCCCGAGATCCTAAGGTTATGCAATGGGTTGCAGTCATGGCCCGCCATCCTGAGGAGGTTATCGAGGTTGTTCGATTCACACCCGAGTATTTTTGTTGGTTAGAGAACCAACTCTTTGTGATTCAGGATTTTCCATACACTGGGATGGATTATCGTGGTGATCCCAACATGGCTCTTCCACCAGGAGAACAATGAGATGATAGAGGTAAAATTGTTTTCAACATTTTCAATTATATATTTTTTTTTGTTTTTAAATTGTCCCAAAACTAACAGTAAAAAGTTTTTAAATGCAGATGTGGGTCCACAACGACCAGCTGCTCTCGAGCCTTATGATCAAAGACAGCCAGCTGCCGCAGCACCGACCCCACAGTACCAATCAACAAAGACCTTGGCCGAATTGGAGGGTCATCTAGAGCACTTGACCGCAGATATTCCAGAGACCAGCATAGATGACATTCCTCTTAGACTTCAGCGCTATGTGATTGGGGTCCTAGGACCTTTTAGGAGGTTCCTTTGTAGGGTGGCCCGAGCAATGGTGTCTTATCGTGATCATCACTAGTGATAGGATGATTGCCTTGTAGACTCATTTTTGGACATTTTATACTATCATTTTTGCCTATCATAAGGTGTTTTTCAACCTATGATCGAAGACGATGTATATTTTGACACAATCCTATGCTATGCTATATTACTGTTATTGGTTATCTTGCAAAACATGTTATGGGATGTTTTTAAATTTACTGTTTGATTTAATGCAAATGTTTATTTAACATTCGAGAAGCAACTACATTTTCTAATGTATTTAAATATGTTGGAATGTGTTGATATTCGATGTAAACAAATTCTCGTTCCAAGAGACAGACTCTCAAAAATAATTGTAATAACACTGGATTTCTAGTGGCATAAACCCTATTAAGCTGTAATACAACGAGTTCCGAATCTAAATTAACAATCAAACTCCGAATGCCAAATGAAATGGATTCAGATAATAACTCAATCACTGCATTGTATTCTGCAATGTTGTTCGTTGTTTGACCGAGGCTTACGCCATGCATAGATACTAACTCGTCAGAGGGCGAATAGATAACCCAAGTTGCATAAGAGATGTTCCGTGTACTACAACAAGTGCCATCAGCAAAACCGATGTATGTTTGGAGAAGCGTCGACATCTGCAATATCAAGAGTAAAATCAAGATAAGCAAGAATAATAATGAAAAACACTCTCTGAAGCAAAGCACACATTTCTAATCTAAAAACACACCAAACATAGAAAGAAACTAGTCTAAAAAATCTCCACACTAATCTTTTAAGAATAATATCGCTTTAGATAAAGCCCATTCCTGGGTTTACCTAAAGAGACATCGTCAAAATCTTCTAATTCATAGGCCCCTTTTGCCAGCTTTCGCTTGACAATATAAGGACCATGCCACATGGGTACAAATTTGTCAACCCCTAGCTTATCGTTTGCTTGATCGTAAAGTAAGACTAGGTCTCCTTCTGAAAAATTGTGGGATGTAACATTCCGATCATACTGAGCTTTAATCCTTTTGGCATGAGTTTCGACAGCTAATGCAGCATTACGTCGATTCTCATCTAATTGAGCTAAGTATAATAAACGTTTTTTCCTCTTCGGAAGTGGCTGGTAATAATTGCATGGCAATTTTTAATGACGGGATTTCGCATTCAATGTGTAATACTGCCTCTAAACCGTAAACTAGTTGAAAAGGAGTAAACCCTGTTGATGTTTTGACTGAGGTTCGGTATGCCCAAAGCGCTGAAAATAACATGTTATGCCAATTCGACCTATGAATCCCAATGATTCGTCGGATCATGGTGACTAGAACTTTGTTGATTGCTTCAATCAAACCATTTACCTGTGGGTAATATGGAGTGGAACTATCGTGACGCAAGCCAAGCTGATCTGTAAGTTCAGTCATCATGATGTTTCGAAAATGACTCCCATGGTCAGTGATAATCGCTTGAGGAACACCAAACCTAGCAATTATATGATTGAAAACGAAAATTGCAGCAGTTTTTTCGTCTACCGAAAATGTAGGCATTGCCTCGGCCCACTTGGTAAAATAATCTACCGCAAGGATGATATACGCATGCTCCCCGGCCGAGTGAGGATAACATGTAATAAGTCGATACCCCATTTTGCGAATGGACTAACGGAAATTATAGGGCAGAGAGGAGCAGGTGGAGCGCGCATATTACGATCAAAAAGTTGGCAATTGTGGCATTTCTGGACTACAGTGATACAATCTTTGAATAAGGACGACCAGAAATAGTGAGCGCGCAAAATCTTTTGGGTTGTGGCATACCCAGACATATGACCACCACACGCTCCAGAGTAACAGTCATTAAGAACCTTTTCAGCCTTGTCATGAGTAAGACAACGACAGAAAATAGAATCCACCCCATGACGATAAAGAGTATCTCCAATAATAGTGTAAGGTTGGGATTGGAAACGTATTGTTCGGCGCCGAGATCGTGAAATGCCTGGCTGAAAAGATTGGGTCTAGAGATAGACAATGATATCTCCATACCATGGATCAATAGTGGTGATAAGGAAGAAGGATTCATCCGCAATGGGTTCTTCCGCCACAGGTTCGGTATCAACACGAGGGAAGTCACACATCAATTCTGAAAAAACCAAAGACTTCTTTGACTTGGCCTTCTCAAATTCCAAGTCAAATTCCTGCAAGATGGCCATCCATTTGGAATACTTGCCCCCTAGCAATTGTTTAGTCAAAATGTATTGCATAGGGTTACAGTGGGAAATGACGGTGGTTTTGCATAACAAAATGTAATGACGAAATCGCTGAACAGCTTGTATTGTAGCTAAGGCCAGTTTCTCCACATGTGAATATTTTAACTCAGTCGTAGTTAGAGTCCGACTAAGATAATAGATCACATGTTCACTTTCGAATTCATCCTGTTGAACTAAAACCATCCCAATGGTGGAATGGGATGTGGCAAGGTACAAGAAGTAATCCTGGTTGTAGCTGGGAGGATGCAATAACGGCGCATGGGTCAACGCTTGTTTAAGTGCATCGAAAGATTTGTTAGCTATCTTGTCCCAAAAGAATGGAGTGTTCCATTTCAACAACCGGGTGAAACCTTTTGTAATCTCGGCGTAGTTAGGAATGAAACGACGTAAAAAGTTTGCTTTCCCTTGCAAACTCTGGAGTAGGTGAAGATTCGAAGGAGGTGGTAACTTGACGATGGCTTCAACCTTCGAAGGATCGACGTGAATTCCAGCTTTGGATACAACAAATCCCAGTAAGCGACCCGTTTCTATACAGAAAACACACTTGTGCGGATTCAGCCTAATCCGATAATGCCTACATCTCATGAAAATTGCTCGTAAATGAGTGAGATGGTCAGCTCTATGTAAAGAATGGGCGGGTAAATCATCGAGATAACGCTGCACAATGTGCTTGATGTCATGAAACGCATAGGACATAGCCCTTTGAAAAGTTGCTCCGGCATTCTTCAATTCAAAAGGTAACTTGCAATAAGCAAATGTCCCCCATGGACAGATGAATGTTGTTTTTGGTTGATCAGTAGGTAGAATGTTAATTTGATTGTAACCGGAAAAGCCATCCATAAAGGAGAAAATTTCACTCCCGTCACAATCATCGATAATTTGATCGATATAGGGTGTGGGATAATTGTCCTTGGGACAAGCACGATTGATATCCCTATAGTCAATACATATTCTTATTGTCCCTTGTTTTTTAGTAACTGGAACAATATTCAATACCCAATCCGTTAAAGGGATTGGATAAATGAAACTTGCTTTAAGTAAATTCTCAACTTCTGCTTTTATGGTAGCAGCTTTTCATGGATGTATCTGACGCAACCGTTGCCAGATGGGTTTAGCATCTGAGTAGGTTCTGATCTCATGAACAACGATTGAAGGATCAATTCCTGGCATTTCCTCATAGGACCAGGAAAACACGTCACAGAATTCTTGAAATAGGGCTTTATATGTTTTGACTTCAGTGTCCGTACAAGAAGCACCTATGTGAATGTTTTCAACAATCCCAGGTTTGACTTAAATGTCGATAGGAACCGTTCGAGAAATATTGGCTAAATTTTGTTCAGAATCAGGATGTTTCAATGGATTCTGCGGTTCTTTGACATATTCAGCAGTAAAAATAGAGGAAAAAACATTTTCAAAATGATCAATCTCAGGAAAAATGAATATCGATGATGAAGATCTTCCCATGGTAACGCATCAACAGACAACAGTTCCCGAATTTGTTCATCGGTGTGAACAATTTCAAAAAAGGTTGTTGAATCTAAGGTTGAGATTGAAATTGATTCCCCATGGATCTCATTCACTAGATCAAGATTGGTTGAACTTGAGTCAGAAAACAATTGTACAGCGTGATAAGCAACTTCAAAGGGACTCAAAGGCATGGCATCACCAAAAGAGTCCACCTCGGAATCAAATAGAACGATCCAAGGTTCATCGAGAATAATGGATTCTGACAAAATCATATGAATAGTCACGAAATGAAAAAGTTACGAGTAACCCGAATCTTTAGCTAGTCCTACCCCAACATCCTTATAAGGGATAACAGTTTTACCAACATGTTGAATACTCCCAGTAGAGGATGGGTCAGGCGAAAAGTAAGTTAATTAATCTATTGTAATGAACTTTCCATTATGTGGAAACTTAATAAGCCTAAAGATCGATGAAAAAATAGCAGTCATGGCGTAAGACCAGCTACGACCCAAAAGAAGGTTGTAATCCAAAGGGGCATCAACCACCTCCACATCTAGATTAACAGTTTTTCCTTCTACCCCTATAGGTAAGTCCTGCAAAATGACATAAGGATGAAACCCTCGGCCATCAAAGGCCTTCAGAATCGTCGGGGATTGATTAAGTGTAGGAGAACCAAGGTTTTTCCAACACTGTATCGACATAATACACGTTGAAGCTCCCTCATCAATCATAGTCCTAAAACAAGGTCTGTTTTTTACTAACACTGGAATCTGGAAAGTCGTTTGATGAGGTAAGCGAGGTGTACTATTTTCTAAATCTAAGACTATGAAGTTTGAGTCCTGAAGATCAGCAGCTCCTATAGCCGACAATAGCATTTTACGCTGTGCTAGACAAGATTCTAGCACCTCCAAAGCCGACATTGCTGAAGGGGAAACAGCTAAATGTTCAACAATGGTATAGTTCTGAGCATCTCTCACATGTGGATTGAAAGCTGACTTTCGAAGTATACCCTTAGCGGGCGGTTTGATTACTAAGTCGGGATTAGGCTTCTCGATCTATAGTTGATCGGAACCGGACAGAGCTGAGGTTGATGGATTGGAATTAGAATATTCTGCTTCCTTACCACCAATAGGACTCTTACTTCCATAATCTTGCGATCGTGTCGCAATCCTTACATGTGACATCATCATTATGGGCTCTTCCGAGGCACTAGAGGAAGAACCTATCATCTTACTGTCTTGACTCAGAAAAGGATCCTTCAAAATAGTAGGTGTTTGCGAACCTTTGACAATTTTCGCAACCTCAGCACGATGTGGACAATCTCTTGTAAAATGCTCCTCATCGCAGATGAGACAAGGATAGCGAGGTTTACGTTTCTCGTTAGTAGATTCAGGTTTATCAGATTTCTCCTTCGAGTTTTGCTTATTCTTCTTCTTGCCTTTCTTCTTACCGTTAGATTTTGATTTGGTCGTAGATGATTCTACGACATGGACATTGGCAGAAATTTCAGTTGAAGACTCTCCCTTCGGCGAATCTGGTAAAGGTATGATAGGAGAAGAATTCTTGGAGGATTTCTTCTTACTCTTGGTACTAATAGTACCAATCGTACCGTCAGCGGCATGAGACCCTGAGGGAGGTGCAGTTATTTGATTTTGTTTTGGAAGGTCGGGGATTTTCTCGTGTAAAGTACCTAACTTTGTATAAACTAAGTCAAGGTACTGAGCTTGAGCAATTACTTGCTCTTTGGTAACTACTCCTGCCTTGGCTACATCTTCAGTTATTCTAGGTAATAATGATTTTACAAACCATTCTGCCAAAATTTGGTCTGGGATAAAAACTTTCACTAAACGAGTAAGGAAGGAAGTGGCTAACTGACTAAATTTGTAAAAAGAGCCTCGTGGAAACTCAATGTACCACTTGGCTACAAGGCCAATCAAAGTGCATTGAAAAAGACGAAGACGAATTGAATCATCTATAATGGAATTCGATGCACACCAGAGATGGTAAGTCGTCACATGATTAGATAGATCTTCTCCTGACTTCCCCTCAAACTTTGGTATATCACTGGGCAACTTATTCGGCATTGGCGGCCAAAACAGAAGATAATTAATGGGATCGTCCGTAAGACGCTACAAGTCAGGTAAATCCAAAGTTGCTATAAATGGTAACTGACAGTTTGGATCCCGAAAACTTGGGGTCATAAGAGCAGCCCCAGGAGGAGGATATCCAGGATAACTTGGTATCAGATTTGCATTTGGGATATTATATCCTCCTAGAAAACCAGGATTAACCGGACCATACTGGGGTTGTTGAGGTTGTTGATAAGTATACCCAGGGTACGGTTAATACTGATAAGCCGGGTTCTACACAGTAGGGCCTAATTCGTACTGTCCCTGGTACGGTTGATAAGTAAATTATGGTTGACTTGTGACAACCGTACTAGGCCCAGGTTGTCCTATAGGCATCGAAACTAGAGTCTGGATTGTAGGTCCAGACTGAGGTAAAGAGGTCTGAGGAGTTGATACAGGAGCAGTAGAAACTGGAGCTGCTGATACTCCAGAAATAGGTGGGGTGGATTGAACAGAGGCCATAGTAGTTGCAGCAGAAGTTTGGGACAAAGTTCGAGGTGAACTAGGCCCAGACTGATGAGCTACCCCAGATGTAGAAGTTTGGGTAGTAGGCTGGACAGGTTGCTGGGGTGAACCAGAAATCAAAGACTATCCAGATTGAGATGACAACTGCACACTAGGTTGCGGAGTCTGTTGACCCCACACCACGTTCATTCTGGGGTATGGACCCATAACAGGTTGAGCATATTAAGGACCAAAACCAGGTTGAGTGTAAGGTTGATAATTATACGGTACATTTCCCGATCCTTGAACAAATGATTGACCTGAAGGTGGTTGAAAACCTTGAGGTTGGTATTGACCTTGAGGTTGGTACTGACCTTGAGGTTGGTACTGAACTTGAGGCTGGTACTGACCTTGAGGCACATATTGATACTAGAGGTGACCTTGAGGTACATATTGGTACTGGGGTTGACCTTGAGGAAAATGTTGTCCCGTAGGGATGTACTGTCCTTGAGGTTGCCCCCCAAGCGGTAGTGGACTACCTTGAGGTTGCCCCCTAGGCGGTATTTGAGTACCTTGCGGCTGCCTCCCAAGCGGTATCTAACTACCTTGAGGTTTCGGATTAGGAGTAGTACCAGACATCATAAGAATCTCTTCGACACTTAACGGTTTAGTTCCGTTATTACCAGGAGATACTACATATTCGATGGGTTGAGGAGATGCTCCTGAAAACGTACCAGATAAATACTGATACCCAGGAGGAACAGAAGGACCACCATGTAAAAAAGTTTCTGGCGTCTGAGAGAACAAGGATGACTATCTCGACATATTCAAAGGAGGATAATAACCTCTGGGTGTTGGATGGAAAGGAAATCGAGGTGGTGAAGACGCGAGACCTGGATTTTCTAAAAATTTGTCAACGAAATATACCAAGCTTCACCTCTAATGGGACTGTAGAAAATGGATTCACGCTCCCTAAGTTCGATAGCTGGTTGATTTTTAGGGATGCTTATACCTTCGTTCGGACTTACAATTTCCTCTATGGAAATGAGTCCAAAAGGAAGATTCTCAGTAATGATATTTTCTACCCTGGGTGAACTAGGACCACTAGAAGCAGGAGAAGCAAATCCCAAAGATGGAGTAGCAGCAGGTTCAGTTTCAGGTTTAGAGATTTCAGGTTCTTCGGCTAATGAGCTAGTAGGAGTGATACTACCAATCACCTCATAAAATGAAATCGGTTTAGAAATATGTTATGTTGCTTGAACTAGATGATTAGGATTTATGATTAACGAAGACTCTCTGGCCTCCGGTGACCCAACTCTACTTTCACTAGGCGTAACAAGAGCTTGCAGCCCTTCAAGTTGTCTCGGTAATTTGGCCACGATTAATTATTTAATTACTTCACAGGAAAATAAAGAAAATCTCAAGAAAATCACCTAAAGTCTCTAAAGAACCAAACAATTTGAAGCACACACCTAATAAATCTAGGAGATCAAACCACACACAAATAATATCTTTCCGGATCAAAAACACTAGTTGGTGATGAAATCCAACATCGTAGAATTCAATACAGAAATGACGGTTGGAATAGTTACCCCGACAAGCTGCTTAATGAAACAGACTGGCACAAGTTTCTCCACTATAACTGTCTTGAGTGAAGATAACCCCCCAGAGAGTCCAAGTGAGTCTAGTCGATGTTTGCTCCAAGTACATGGGATCTTCCCTCCACCGTCACCTAGGAAAGAATCCTAAAGATTATGGCCACTAAGGTCACCAACGGAAACAAATATACTTGGGGGAACAGCCTACGATCTGACACGCACGCAAGGGCATAGTAACAAGCTCAATCCCCTTGAAGCCTCCTTGACATAATCCAAGGTTTACCAACAAGTGACCCCAGGCTCCTCGACAATGGTCAATCCGACGTTTACCATTTTTAATATGTGAATATCTTCTATCGTTCCCAATGAGGAAGGATTGATTCCCACACTGGTTCAGATATGATCTCGTCCTGCTCCTTTAAGAGGATCTTTCCCATAGCATAGATGTAACAATTGGAATTTCTCCCTACCGCAAGATCGACTACTTGTTTGTTTAAACTATCTTCGAGAGTTAATTACTCCCTACTCCAAGATACTAGCCTAAGCTATGTTGGTGAAAAGAGCCCTAGAAAATAAAAAGATTGCTAGATGGATTTTAATTAAGCATTAAGTTTATTGTTTGTTTCTTAAGTCAAAGGGTGCAGAGATGAAACCTTATGGTGTGAAGACTCGACTCCAAAACACTAAAAAATGCACCAAAGATGATAACAACTCCTTTTCCTTTTCAATGAATTTCTAGCTAAGGAAGAGTTGAAAATGCAATGCTTTGAAAATCAAATATTTCTCTTAACATACAACTGAAAGGAAAACTTTTTGTCTTTTTCAAAGAACTTTTAAAAACGAGACTACTAATCACGCTCACAGAAAATCCCTTTGCTTTTCAACAATCAAAAACTACAAGAATAAACAATTATTTTGAGAGAGCTTTTAAGATTTCTAGAAAAACTCTAATGACCATAGAAAACAAATTTTCCAACAAGCTTCTATAATTTCTTATGAAAAACTCAAAACTATAATCTAATCTTGAGATCTAAACCAAAAATGGATTGAAAAGAAACTTGAAATGTTTTTTGAGGATGCTTAACTTAGTTTTTCAGCTAACTAAGGATCAATTTGTTCAGCTCAACAAACTAATCACAAACACCCAATTATGTTTTAATAAAAAATGAAATTCAAAACTTTCAATCAAGTTTAATCAAAGTTTTGCAAAAGAGACAAATGGGATCTAGCTCTCTTCAAGGATAGATTTCATAAGCTAGTCAAACTCAGCAAGAAGACCAGAGAGACCAGGTGATCTAAGGCTCTAAGGCTTCTGATCTCTAAGCTACTACGAAGACCAAGCAAAAATCAATCCAACAAGCAAAACTTCTAGAAAACCACTTCAAATGAGAATGCCAATGAAAACTAACTCACAAGGAGCTTTTGTCAAGACAAGTGTAGGTCTGGGCATAAACTAACAGCTATGGACAAAAACTAAACCTAACTGGGC
Organism: Pinus taeda; assembly: GCA_000404065.3. NCBI lineage: Eukaryota > Viridiplantae > Streptophyta > Pinopsida > Pinales > Pinaceae > Pinus > Pinus taeda. The sequence goes on along the minus strand of APFE031062451.1, from coordinate 19,687 downwards.
GGATGGATCTTAGGTTTTTCAAACTTTTGACAAGGTCCGCAAGCCCCCAATAGAACCAGGTGCGGTGCCGCTCTGTGTTACACTGTAACAGTGCAGACAGGTCCGCACTGTACCTAACGCAGAAGGTGCGGTCCTCTTCCAAAAATTCGAAAAATAAAAATCAAACCAGGATCTAACAAGTACCCAAACTCACACACATCAAGGAAAAATCAGAAACCAAAACTCAATTTTCTCAAGTCAAAGCAAAGACAAATCAAAAACCAAACCAAACCAGTCCCCAGCAGAGTCGCCAATTTGTTGGCCAGATAAATCGTTCTTGCGGACAAGACCGATCTCCCTAGTATTGAATGATATCTAGCAACAAGGAGTACAAACAAATCTACTTTTCTCTAAACATGTTTCAATTCATAAATGAAAACTAAGAGGTGTAACAGACCCTACCTCGGTCCAACGCTTGTTTGTGGCAGCTTTATTCCAACAGCTTCAAGCAGTTCCCTTTTAATAACCTGCATACACAAACAAACACACATCAAAGAACACCTGCAAAGATATTATAATACAACATGTTCATTATGAAGATCAAGGAGCTCATAAAATAAACCATTAGAGACAGTTCATTTAGAAAAACAAACTTTATTGTATTAACTTTATGGATAAAAGAACCTTACAACCTTTGCCTTAATGTTGCACAAGCTCTTTCCAGGGTCCAGCAGGAGTCTCCTCTACTTTGACAAGCCTCACTCACTTCCCAAATGACATGAAAGGTATGTGATCTCTCCTCTCACAGGCTCAAAAAGGAAGCCTAGTTTTCAGCAACATTTACCCTCAAGATTCTTCAGCTTTCAACCTCCCGTACAACTAGCCCAATGCATGAATTTATAGTGCAAATGGAGGAAGTTGCAGGTCCACCATTGAAGGGATAAGTTCCTCCTTCAATGGGATAAGCACCTCATATCATGGAGTTAGCTCCCTTAGTTATGGAATGAATGAACCAAGGTGGAGCGGACTTGCCAG
>APFE031062451.1:0-18653 GCA_000404065.3 Pinus taeda | reverse complement strand
GAGTTTTTAAGAATGAACTCACGCCTTTTTAACTTTTACAGGGGTTCGCACCCATCACTTAACAGACAGAGTGGTCAAGTTCGCAGGAAACATGACCATTGGGTGCGGCACCGCAGGCAATGCTAGGAGAAAGTGAAAAACCAGGATTTGAGACATTTTTAAGGTCTTTCTCCCATTTTCAAGGTTTGACATGAAGAGCTGAGGCTTAAGACTTGCAAAGGAGGTATGTATGAGTGTTGATGGACTCACACAAACTGTAGAAAGTCATGGTGACAATTTTTTGTGTGACACTAGAGCAGAGAAAGAACTTTGACTAGGTTGAATTATACCAACCTCTACCATTTCTGCAACCATACGTTCAATTTAACTCTTTTGGGTATAAGGATATCTATAAGGCCTGATGTTTGGAGGAACCCTTCCTAGAATTAAATGAATAGTGTTATCATGATCACGAATAGGTGGGAGGCCTTTGGGGGTCTCAAATACATTGTAATGATTGTCCAAGACTTTTTGGAGATCTAAAGAAATAGATGATTCCAATGTGGAAACCTCTAGCGAACATATTTGTGCAATTACACCTCATTGTTCTTTCTTTAAAAACTTTGGCATGTTGTTAGAGCTGATTATCTTTCCCGATTTCCCTGTGATACCCCTTAATTCAACTTCCTTTCCTTTTGAAACAAATTTCAAAAAAAATTCTTGAAAATTAAAAGTTATCGTAGCCAAAGATTATAGCCATTGGGCTCCTAGTACAACATCAAAACCACCCATTGGAATGGAAAGCATTGGACTATTCAACACATATTCTCCCATGGATAACTTGATTATTATGGCACTTTCTAGATCAATTTAAGGTTCCTCCATTTTCAACCATCACTTAACACTTTGGTGTTGGATATATGAAGCAATTCAATTCCTATCTTACAATGAATAAAATTATGGGTATTGTCGAATCAAACAACACTATTACCTTTTCTTCTTGATATGTCCTTCTATCTTGATAGCTTGAGGAGTGGTAATCCCTCACCATACTTACACCAGAGACATCAAGGAAAGGTATAACCACTCTTGACATTCGAATGTTCATTTCGAATATAATCATGTTGTTAATGATGAACATAAAACATGGCATCAAAAAAATGTACCTTTTGTACAAGGAGGCGACCCATTCACATTGATAAGTGAAAAATGGTTTCTAGATATGTTGGCTTGTCATGGTCGTGTTTTTGTAAATCATTTATTACATTTTAAAACGTCAAAGTGATGATGTGTTTTCTATCACTTGTTCAGCAACAATGATGTTTGGTTTTATTTTGTGTTGCATGATAAACTGTGAAAGTGATGTCATGTTTCCATCACTTGTCAAAGAAAATAATGTTTAGCCTTATCTTTGTAAATCATGTGTTGCAATGATGATGTGTTTTCCATCACTTGTTGGAGCAAAAATGATATGTTGGCCTTGTTTTCGTCACTGGGGTAATGCATCCATCTTGATGTAAACTTGACCACCGAGTATGTGTTATCAACTCATGGCAAGTATGGCATGCTTGGGTCATTAGTAGGTCATGTTAATCAAGCATGTAATTTGCAGAATGGTACTACAAGTTTTCAGAGGTTACAGGTGTCGGCTCATCACTTAAGGCTCTGAAGAACAAAGGTGAAGGAGATGGAAGCGAGACCTTTTCAGGACGCTTGTGATGTAGACAAGGTACAGAGAAGTTGCAGATTATTTTTCATGCTTTTGGAGGACCAAAAGCTCCTCAATGGGGAGGATTGATCCACGTGGCTCCAGAGACACACACAAGACAAAAAGGACTCAGAAAATCTCAAAAATAAAAGTGTTTGTATTATGATTGAACCAAGACCAGAGCGTAGATCTTGTTGTCCTAATCACGGTGGTGCGAATGGTTCGTCAAACCGAGTCCGTATGCGAAAGTTAGAAGCAATCAAAGTTGGGTTGAATTTCTCATCACTGGGTAGGCTTAACAAAGACACAATTTGGCTTTTTCCGGTAGAGAAAATCTAGCCAACTCCGGCCAGGGTCCGGGAAAATTGTGGCCTTGTTAAATTGACTCCTAAGGTCCAAAATTTCTGCATTTTTAAAAATGGACCATTTTTTAATATATATATATATATATATAATATATAATATATATAGATATATATATATATATAGATATATATTTAAAGGTGGTAGGCCACCACTCCCACCACCCCACTCCTCACGTAAAAGGTGGTAGGCCACCACTCCCACCACCCCACTCCTCACGTACCAAACAAAAAACAAGACAATGATGAAGGTGAGGTCGGCTGGGATCGAACCCGCCCGGCCCATGTGGGCCGGCCCCCACCTGGCGACCTCATGTCATTAACACCAAACCGCATGTTGTACCACCCATTAATGCGATAAAAGCAACAGCCAACAGCATGTATGGATGCGGAGTTATGGGGTCAGGCCGCCCAATAAATCACTATTAAAACTTAAACAATAAGTGTTAAAAAATAGGGAGAGGCGACACTTGATCCCCCGACCCGTCGTCAACTATTTTCCATCTGTACCATTAGGTCAAACTACCTACATTGGTTAGTCTGCCACAGATTGATTATATAAACCTATCATTTGCACAGTGCACGGGACAGATGGAGGAACAAGGAGCGGGCACGGATTTCGAGGTGGGAGGAGGACAGTAAACGTAGTTCGAGGTAGAATTTTGCAGGAGGGCCGAATTTTAGTTTGTCAGAATTTGAAAATTTTATATGGTTTCAGCACTTCTCGACACCACGAACACAATGGTGTTGTCCATGTCTCCATCAAAGTTCTACATTTTTTGGCCATTTTTCAGTATGTAGGTGGAACCATGACTGCTGCAAAAACAGGGAGCAGAACCATCATCCTTGAAATTTTCCCGAGGAGGTAATTTTTCTCCATGTCGAAATATATTCAAGTTTATTGTCGTTTTTCACGGTTTTTTTGGGTGTGGAGCTTGATTATCTTCTGTATTCAAAGGTCTCAGTAAAATGTATACCCCAAGAGGATTGTACAACCCGCCACGCGAGGGGGTGTTGGGGGGACTTGTCCCCCTTGTGGGGGTTCGGGGGGGTGCCAGTGGGACTTTTCCCCCTCGTGGGGGTTCGAGGGGGGGCGATTCCCCCCCTGTTGGGGGGTCTGAGGACCAGCAATCCCTTGGTGGGGATTTGGGGGCAGCGCCCCCAAAGCTAAAAATAAATGTAAAATTGCCTTGGAAAAGTCTAATAATTTCTAATCAATCTGGATCGTTCATTAGGCAGATGATCTGACGGTTGAAGTTATGTTTAATTTAGGGTTTTTTGTCCTAGAAGGCAACCCCTCACTATATATGAGGGAATTGTATTGCGTCTATGCATATTTGTATTCTGAGTGAGGAAGAGAGAGGAGATTGAGAGCGAAGAGGGTGTTATAGGGGATCTGTTGTAGGTTGTATCTCTTCTGTTTTTTGGATAATATAATAAAAGAAGGACTGGTTGTTTCTCCATGGATGTAGCCCAAACTAGGTGAACCACGTATATCTGTGTCTCTCTTGTTTTATGCGTTTTCTGTGTTTATATTTTTGCAATATTTTATGTGTTCCATTGCTCCGTAATTTATAATTTTCTAACAGGTTTTCTGAAGGGATTGCAATGGCGAGGTCAGAATCACCTTTGGAGTTGCATATTTCCAGTCTACCTATGGAGCAGAATCTTTAAGAAATCTAGGGGGGAATCTAAAAGATTCATTGAGCCCCAGATTCTCAATTTCTCATAATTCAGAAATTGGATAGTCAATTTTACACTATTCGACGCCACAAATCTGATGGTGCGTTCAAATTTCTCATTTGCTCATTCTATCTTCAGCCACTTTTCTAAGTGGAATGCAAGTGTCAGCATTCAGGTGCGAGCAACCATTTCCATGCAATTGATGCCGTGAGATCGATAGTCCGAGTAGGCTCAGCAATTTGACATCCACTTCTTCAGATGACCCTTGGTTGTGAGGTATATGCAATGTGTTCATGTACTTTTTTTGCTATGCATTATGTTGCACAGATCCATGTTTGATGTTGATGAGGGATCTTGTTTATTACTTGTTTTTTATGATTCCTGCTTGATGTGACGCGGAATCGTCTATGTGATGTACTTGTTGTCATGATTCGTCATGTTGTGTTTTGAGATCCCTTTGTTGTATGTTGATGGGATGCTCATGTTGTTATGATGTATGTTTGCATTGAGATCCCTTTTATAACATGTTGGAAAGATGCTCATCATGCATGAGTTTATGTCATACTGATCGGAACCCTTTTTTACTGAGAGTTCTTGTAGGGGAACATCTCTTGGAGCCACTCCTTCGTGAGGGCATTTTCCTTGTATGATAGTGATATCACCTCTATGTACATCATCACTATTGACAGCACTTAATGCAATGGCCTACACCATCTTGACACCAAGGCCCGAAGACGTAGTCCCTCCTGGACAAACTCCATTATCAACGGCTTATGTTTTCACGTGTTGATGATTGTCATGTTCCTCTTTTTTACAGCATGCAGATGTATTCATTTTTGTTCTTTTAAAAATACAATTTAACACATCACGAAAGTAAAAGGTCTTGGAAGGGTCCTTTGTCACACCCGGACCTGGATCACCTCCCCAATTAATTACCAAATTAACTATCCATATCTGATCCCCAAAATGTCCTCTCAAATTTGCTTGGGAGAAAATATGGTAAAAAAAGTAAAAAAAAAGGATGAGGGGGTAGTGATGACATTAATGATACGTGGTTGAGGTGGATGGGAAGAAGAGGCATAAAAGGGGAAGGATGATGGGAGGAGAGGGGGATCCTTGGTATTGGTTTTGGTTTTGGTTGTGGTTTTGAAGGATTTTGTTTCGCGAGGAAGGTGGAGAAAAGAGATGAGAGAGAACGAGAGTATTCGTTTAACTTGGACACACTACATCTGGCTGGACTTGGGCTCGGAGGGCTAGGGAACCTGTGGAGGTTCCCTGGGCTAGGAAATACTTCCTAGTTGGCTAGGAGGCAAATACAGTCAGTGGTCAAGAGGAGCATCACAATAGAGTCAGGAGCTCAAGAGCATCTCAACTAACCTATTGGAACATGTATTATTATGTTTATTAAATACTTATGTAAATGGTTGCAATGAGATTCTTACTTATCTAATTTGTGGTAAATAAATTTTAATGGTATATTATCATCAAATAAATGTTTAGATAGAAATAAGTTATTTCCCATTTTATTGTATTTAAAATTAGAGAAATTTAACTTTAGTTAGAGGACCATAGGAGGGAGCCTCACAGAAAATGTATGTTTCGAGGAAAGGACGAGAATGCGTTTGTTAATGTGGAATGGTTGTCAGTTGATCATAAATTATATAATAATGAATCATGAATTACATGGACTATGACCATGTGGGGCCCCCAATTGAGTTGTAGTGGTAGGATGCCACATAGGTAGAGAGACCACATGGATGTCACTTAGGGTTTTAGACAATGGTGTAATACGTGGTAGGGTGACACATGAAGGTGGTTATTGGTCCCACTTGGTGTAGCAAAGCTATGTGCTATTCATGGGGAAGTCAAGATGGTTCAGAGCTACGTCACCATGGAGTATGAGTCCTCATAGGGATTTTGCATTGCATTGCGTAGTTGGGGCGCAGTTGATAGATTCTGAGGGGAAGACGAAAGGTGTGGGATGGAGAATAATCATCGTCACTTAACATGAAAGTGTTTGTCGCACTGCGAAAGTCGGGGAGTGGAATGATCTTAGCAGTCGAGTGTGGCACTAAGGTGTGAAGGGGCAATGGTGTTATGACGTGATGAGCGTAATGGCAAACCTATCATGAAGTGGTAGTGCCATGTGGGTAAGATGTGGTAGGTCCATTGCCTATGTGACAAGATTTAAATGGTGAAACTTTAAAAGGCCATAACTTTAGATCTAGGAGTCGAATCAAGATAAAATTTATATCGACAAAAAGTTCTTGATGAGCTCGATATGATAATGTTGTCCAAGGTTGATTCAAACAACTTTAGGAAAGAAAGAAATTTTATAACCCTATTTCCATGAGAAAACTATGAATATTGGGTTAGATTAAAATAACCTTCCACTAGACTTGAGAAACTCAAAAAATATAAGAAAAAATGTTACAATAATCATAATTTGTTAAATCTCTTCAAAATTCTACTGAATATTCTTAAATATGAAATTTTATAAATTTACTATAATCTTTAGTTCAAGAATGAAGATTTCTTTAAAACCTAGTCTAGAGACTATAGAGTTAAATGTAACTAGTATAGAGACTTCAAACATAAAACCTAGTATATAGACTATAGAGTTAAATGAAACTAGTATAAAGACTAGAGAGTTAAATGGAACTAGTTATAACCAAAGTAGGATCACATTTCATGTCATATGTAAAATAATTGTCTTAGCATACATGATTGTCCATCAATCGATCCAAAAACCCACGTTATTTAAAACTAAATGACACATGTAAAACTTGAAGGCATTGAAACCGAATTAAGCACATCTCAAGCCACAAATGGTATTCCATATCATCATATATGTAAACCATTCCTTTGTTCTAGAATGGAAAAGCCACAAGTGATTCTCCCTATCATCATATATACAAACCGTTCCTTTGCTCCAGATTGTGGATTTTGTATCTAGCCGTAGGTTCACTACTATTTGTGTACAAAGAGGATAAGCATTTGGCAGCATGGAGAGCTAGTGGAAAATGAGGTGGCACCCTTTACCATGCAACGAATAGACCTTGGATTATGTAACCAAGATTATCCATATTCTCGTAGTTTGAATATCATAAATTAAATAAAGTAGCAGTTGTCTATAATGCGATTTTTTGAAAGTTTTTCTGGTGGGTTTTTCCAGTCAAAATCCCGCAGCAATTTATTGGAATCACAAGTTTGATAGCTAGTTTCTACACAATCAAAGCGTCCCAAGGGTTTTTCAGGGTGCTGAATCCAAATATACAGTTAAAAAACCATTTTAACTACAACAAATCAAGATTTAACCTCAATTTCTTCTGCCGGATTCCGTCACCGGAATCTCCAAAAAGTAGCATTATAGACAACTCCAATAAAGTATGGTTGTGAAACACCTTTTTAAATACTTTGTCCGCCAATACGTTAAAAGAGCCTCCCCACATAATGATAACTTTAACATGGAATCTCTACGTATTAAGAGGCTCGGATTCCCAAATTGGTTTGTGTCATCATTGCATGGACAGGCGTGCCAAAAATAGTAAAATAAAGGAATTATTTTCCAATTGATTAAAATATTATTACTTTTGCAACTTTTAGGGGGTCAATTTCGTGGTAATGACAAGTTCGGCCATGCATGCGAAGTGATATCCAACGTTCTCGACGACTTCGTGCACTATCAGGGCAAGTGGCTGGCGTCGGCATGTGTCTTAAGCATTGGGGGCCGGGGCCTACTCATATCTTAAGCATTGGGCCCTACACTAGTTCTATTTGATTTGGTTCTCTTTATTCCACACATATCAAAGCATAGCGTTTAACCAAAAATTCACAAATTTTAGGAGTCTACCATGTTTGCGCATTCAAATTTTAGGAGTCTACCTTGTTTACAGTAGCTATGAAATGGAGAAAATGTTGATGGTGGATGCTCTTTGGGCCTTGGAGCATACGCCCCCACGGGAAAATATAACCAGAATTAGAATACGGAAAATCTAATTAGAATTGCAGTCTACAATCACCGTAGGAAAACTGGACAAATGGAAAATCTAATGGCAAATGCTATGAATGACCACACAAGAAATCCTCTGTCATAATTCAACCAACAAAGTTGTTATTTTGCAATCACTGTTTGTTGATTACATGAGGGTATAGCCACTCTGCATAGTAAAAGAAAGGGGGCAAATGAGCTATAAAATTTTGATGACAGGAAAATCTATATATGATTATAAACAATCGCCTTCTCTACTATGAAGGTTGTAGCCTTATAGCTAGTCCGTAGCATATGGAATAACAGTCTGTAAATGCTTGCACACTAAACAATGGGCGGAAGAGGAGGCAGCTCATATATGGGATCTCCAACCTCGCTGGTATCGCCGTGGAAGTTGACAAAGAAATCAGGCTTAGGAGGTTGCGGAACTTCGAGGGTTCCTTGCAGCATCTTAGCAACCTTTCCCATGGAAGGTCTTTCATCTGGTCTGCTCTGAATACACCAAATCGCTGTCTTCACCATTCTCTTAATCGCCTCCATCTGAAGGCCATCATTTTTTACTCCACTCAGAATACTTTTGTCAACTACCTCCTCCACATTCCTCTCTAATACTACCCAATCAAAAGCCTTCTTTGGAAAGAACCATTGATCCCCCTCCACAGCTGATTGACTGAAGCACATATTCCTCCTTCCGCTAACAATCTGCAGAAGCACAATCCCAAAACTGTATACATCTACTTTTGCACTTATAGCTTCGGTTTTCTGCATCCAGTACTCGGGTGCCAGATATCCAGGAGTACCTTGGATGTTCGACACGCTCAGACTGTGTTCTCTATCTACCAGCTTTGCCAGCCCAAAGTCAGAGACCTTGGGACAAAAGCATTCGTCCAGCAATATATTCTCAGGTTTGATGTCACGATGGAGAACCCATTCGGAGCATTCTTCGTGCAAGTACGCTATGGCTCTTGCTACTCCCACTGCTATTCGATATCGTGAGCTCCAGTCCAACCCAACTGTTTCGCCCTTGCCCTGCTTATCGAACAAATATTTGTCTAACGACCCATTTGGTATGTACTCGTACACAAGCAGTCTGTGTTCACCTTCTGTGCAGAAACCCCACATGCGAACCAGGTTGAGATGATGAATTCTCCCTATGATTGTCACCTCTGCCCAGAATTGCCCTTCGCCTTGAGATACCCTCTCGAGCTTCTTCACTGCAATCTGTCTCTGATCGGTAAGAACACCTTTGTACACCGTCCCAAACCCTCCTTTGCCCACTTCATTGCTGAAATTATTAGTGGCCGCTTTCAGCTCCGCGTATGTGAATCTCTTTGGTCCCCCGCCTGAAGTATTAAGTAGAATATCCAAGTTGAATATTCCGGCGCTGTCTCTATATTTGGAGTACTGCCTCAGAAAAATCCAGAAAGCCAAAACTCCACAAAACAGCTCTATGCCAAATACGGAGCAAATTATTATAAGATCACGCGTTGTGTGAGCGGAATCGTTTGGTGGAAACGGCAGACTGAAACCAGCGTCGCAAACATTTTCGGCCACTGAGAGCATACCCGTGTATGTATTTTCATTTGAGGCATTTTTCTCTTTTGCAGACAGCTTTAAGTACGTGCGCACTTGCGAATCTGGAGACCAATATCCGTTCAGTAACCTATTAAAATGGTGGACGCAGTATCCGCTGCCCTCCAATTTATTTGAGAAACCCAGACATGTGCAATTTTTCAAACAAGCCGACATACAGTCATCCAATCTCACACCATACATGATTGTCTGATTCCCTGCTCCATTAAAATTGACGTAATCCACCGGGATAAATTGATAGTCGACATTCTGATAATTAGGACTGCATAAGGGCTGGGGAAATTGAACAATTCTGTGGCAGCTGCGAGAATCAGTAATATCTGGAAGGAAGCCGGGTGGACATTGGCAACGCGTATTGTCATTAAATTCCGGAGTCTTGCAGATAGCGTTGTCTCCACAAGTACCGTGAATTTGGCAACGCTCTTGTACTGCTTCCCACACTACTTCCCAAGATGAAGAGGAGTTCCCCTTCCAGCTGTAAATTCTGAGATTTCCATCGTGGTCTAAAGTTAATCTTCTTAAGGGACTGGCCGGATCCCCACTGTCTGATGCCATCAAAATATTTGGGTTGTTTGGACTGATAAGGTTCCCATCTTTGCTTAAACCAAGAGAGCCATCAACACCCAGACTAATTGCTTCATTATTAACTGTCAAAGCCCAGTACCCTAATTCGCTCCTGTTATAATACAAGGAGGGCGTTTGACCGTTGGCCTGAGAGGCAAAGAAGATATAGACACCTGATGCTAAGGTGCTGTCATTTTTTGTGGACACCAATCTACTTGTCTGGGAGAAATTCTGTGTTGGAAGAAGAGTAAAAGTAGGAGAGTCGAAGCTCTGCCAGACATGGATATTCTTGCTTGTACTGAACACTAAATTCCCTGAGTCTAACAAAACCAGACCCATTCCAACATCGGTTCCATTGGAAGTGTTGATGGGCGCAGTCCATATTCTCCCTTGAGCATCAGAGTCAGATAAGGTGAGATTTCCATTCTGTAGGCTCAGTGAAGAATTGTAGCCTACGAGATGATCTCTGTTAGCCATCCATGCCACGGTTCTCTGAGGATCGTTGGCATACCATACAGCAAAAGCATAATTATTTGAAGAAACATTATAGAAGCCGGCACAGAATGTGCCATTTGGAGAAACCAAGTATGTGTTATTCCCAGGCGTCCAACCCGGATTTTTCAGCCGAGTAGAGGAGACAACTAATTCCTTCCCTTGCTCTCCTTCCCCACAACCCAATAAAATGAAGAACTGCATTAAGAAAAGTGCAAGGAAAACCTGCGGCCTAAGGTCCATGGCTTTTAACTTAGCAGAACCCAACCTTTCTCTTTTGTTTCACCGGCGGATCAGGCAGAGATCCCTCCAACATTACCAATGCAATCCTTGTAAAATAGGTTCAATCAACTCTTATTAGAGATCTGAACATTTGGCCAACATATGGAGACCTGCAAAAACTTCCTTCTAACATAGATTCAATCGCCCCTTATTTCAGATCTGAACATTCGACGAATATAAAGAGACCTGCAAAAGCTTCCTTCCGAGTTATTTTGGAGAAGAAAAGTCATCAGTGGCATGCTGAGAAGAATTTGGATGATGTGACGAAGGATGCTCATTCCGCCCTACGCAATCATGTGGATAATGCAATCATGTGGATGCTCATTCCGCCCTACGCAATCATGTGTGGATCATGTGCAATCATGTGGATAATGGATAACCAGTTAAAGACTATGGTGTATTGTTTCGTGGCAGCATAAAATAAGCGGATATGTCATAAGACTTCACAATTTTATTTTTGTTGGAAAAATAAAATAAGGGGATATGGTGCAACTCTTTACATTTTTATTTTTGTTTGTGTTTGTTCGCAGACTAAGGTCAAAAATCATACGCGGAAAGATTTTAAAACGATTTTATGTGAATGAAGTTTTTAAAGGGCGGCCGAAGACCTGAAGTTTAAAAGGTTTTTTTAAACTAAAGTCTTTTCAAAAAGGTTTGTTAAATTTTTCTCAAGGTTTAATTTATCGTGAGGTTTCAAAGTTCTTCGACCATAAATAAAGGGGTTTATGAAAGTGTTATTTCTTAAAAAGATTTGAAAAGAAATGGTTTTTTTTAAGACAATAAAGTTCATTGAAAATGAGTTCATTAAAAGCACAAAAGTTTATAAAGTTTTATAAGGAGCTTAAATTGTGTTTTGTATTATAAATTTTTTTAGAATTTAAAAAAAAAAAAAATGAAAAGAGAGTTTTAGACTTTGTTAAGATTTATTGGTAGGTAATTTTTTTATTTTTTTTTAATTTTTTTTTTCTAAGTATGACAATGTTTTGGGTTTAGGAGAAAAAAGATTGTATGAAGAGGATACATAAATCTCATGAAAGATTGTGCCTTACGGAAGCACATATTGAAAAACATATTTTTTTGGGCGGTGATATGGAAAGAAGTCTCATGCAATAAGGAAAGTAACCATAAGACAAAAGAAAAACAACAATCATGGGTTGCAAAGTGAGGTTGAGGCAAATTAAAAGAATAAATTGACAAGAAGAGTCAGAGTATTTTGAAGGGGTTCTCGCCGCGACCGAAGAATCTACAACACAGACAGATGAAGCAGAATAACCCAAGGATGCATGGATCAGGATGGATCTGGTAACACTAACAAAGTTTACTAGTAAAAGAATTGTTTTCCAAGTTGTTAAAATGAAAACTTTTCTTTGATGTAAAGAGTTAATTGAGTACCGGTCTAATAACCCATATGATGAAGTGTGTGATGCTTTAGTATTGGATTTTTTTAAATAAGCATTGGATGAGAAGATTGTGTGCAAGGTAGCAAAAGCTACATATTCCCAAGAAGCATGGAAGATCCTGGAAGCAGAATTTGGTACAAAGGAAAGTGGCATGCAGCAGCAAGTTGTGTCACAATCTATTGAAAAATCAATAAAGAAGTCAGTCACAGATCTAAGAGTAGATGAGCAAGACTATGGGAGGACAATAGAGCTTGGAGAATCCCACTCAAAAGTGGGCAATGGTTATGAAGACTATAAAAGCGAAACCCATTATGAAGACATGCATATGGATGAAGAAGATGCAACAAAGATTGTAGAGAGAGAAGTTAAAGCCTTTTTGTGTGAAGCGGAACAAGAGCATATTCACATGGATGGTGAAGATGATGGTGAATCCCATTGTGACGAGACACGTGTGGATGATGACTACAAAGTGAGATGTGAATTAGTGAATCCAACCACAACTAATGAATTTGGTGAAGTTGAAATTGTTAATAAGCACATGCATGCCTTTATATCCCACCATTGGGTGGATGAACATTATGTTATTGAAACTTGTATATTTTTTGAAATAGGGATTGATCCTATAAATATCGTAAGTGCTATGTTTGATGAAGAATTGAAGATTTAAGTTGCCATTGTAGCAACAAGTTATGAAGCAAAAGTTGGAATTTCTCATGAAGCAGTGCATGAACTAGCAACATTTGAGTTTGGCATAGATAAAGCCACTAATGAAGCGACAAATGGTTCATTGAATCCAACAATTGAATTGTTAATGTTAACTTTTATGAACAACAGTTAATTGATGATGAGTGGTTGCCCATGATGCAACAAAAAGAATGTGTTGATATCTTGTTATTTGGTGTGAGAAGCCCACTTATGTCTAGAAGCCAAATGGAAGACAATATGTTTGTAGTAGTAGAGGTTGGTAAAAAAGTGGAAGAGGAGAAATCTCTCAATGTAGAGCATAATGAATATATTTTTAGCATTGATTTTCAGTGTGCAAGTAAACATGGGAGCAGTCCGACTGAAAGAGAAAATGAAGACAAAGATGTAGGAAAGGACATGGAAGTTTTTTAAGATGAAGAAGAAAGTATCGAAATAGTCTTTCAACAATGAAGTCAATAAGAGATCAAATTCTACTATCATGGAATATGGCAAAAAAATAAAGAATATGAAGTGCAAGAAGCAAAGCAAATTTCACAGTTTGAAGATGAAGAGTTGTGGAAATAGTTCATGGTTGAACGAATTTTTGAAGAGGAAGTTGTAGAAGACAGGTTCATATTGTTTTTTAGAAAAAATGCAAGGGAAGTCAAAGAAAAGTTGTAGCAGCAAGTGAAGAAATATGGAGCTTACAGCAAGAAAGTGCAGTCAGGTACAAAAATTGGAAAAAATGAAAAAGAAATCCAGCTCCAATTCCTCCTAGGCTCTAATCCTTCCAAAATTCTTCAAAGACAACTTAATTACTAATGGATCAAGGTATTTCTTCACAATGTCTTCTTATATTGCTTCAAGATGGCTTCAATGACTGACCCAATTTCTCTTCAATGACTGCTCCAAAGTCTCTTCAATGGTTGTTCCAAAATCTCTTCAAGGACTGGTAAAAAAACATGCTTCAAATGTTGCTTCATGAAGTCTTCAGGATCCATTCCAAGATGTTCTCCATGGTCTCCTACCATTTTTCTTCAGTTTTTCTTTGAAGTTTTCTCCTATATTGCCATCAAAGTATGCTCAACAATTAATCCAAAGTTTCCTCCAATAAAATGATTGAAAAACCAATATTAGTGCTCAATGAGGTCAAATATTGCCCCTTCTGCTACTCTTATCTAAGGTTTGAAGACCCAAATACAAAGGATTGAAATGTTGCAGAGGGTTGAATTACAAAGGTATGAAATGTCACAAAGGGTTGAATTACAAGGGTCTGAAGTTTCACAGAGGGTTAAATTACAGAGGTCTAAATGCCAACTTCATAAGCGCCGATATTTTATATCTTTGAGAGCCAAGACTTCACCTTCAAGAGAAAACAAGGAGGTTGTATTTCAACACAAGAAATCTCCAAAATAAACAAGAATCCACTAATAACCCTTTAACCAAAAACCAAGATAAAATTCAATAAATTTGTCATCAATCCTTTTCAAGGTTCATGAGATATGAACCAATAGGCTTTTTCCTTAGGCTAAAATTTTATCTACTCCTTAGACAAGTTCTACAATTTTCTTATTGATTGAATTATGCACTTCTCCTTGCTCCACCAAATTCTACCTTAGATCTTCGCGTTCCTCTATTGTCTACAACGTAGTCAAGTTGATGAACCAATGAACGAGATGATAGTTCCCTCATTAAAGGAAATTTTAACCTAAAAGTCCCCATGAAATTTTCACATACATAACTTGTAAACCAATCAAATTGGTTTAAATTTAAAAATAGGTACATGTAAACATTTTGGAGGGAAAAGAAAATAAACAAACAAAAACGAACAAAAAAAAAAAACCCTATTTTTTTAATTGTAGTTTTGGCTTATCTCCTTATAGTTTTACTCAAATTTCAAGTGTTGACACTCATTGGATGCGGAATTTAATTCTGAATTCAACAATTGTCTATACTTGAAATTTGAGAAAAAATATAAGGAGACCAGCCAAAAATACAATTAAAAAAAGAGTAGTTTTCTTCTTTTCCCTCCAAAATTCATAGCTATTATTTTATTATTTTCCTATTAGTTTATTATTTTTCCTTAGGAAGCCACTTTTAGGCTGAAATTTCCTTTAATTAATTATACTTGTTTACTCATTGAATCGTAACATCTTATTAGAGAGCGACGACTTGATTTGAATTAGGCCAACCACAGTTTTTTGTAGTTGTTTACTTTGGTTTTAACACTCTATCCCACTTAGTTTAAATGGATTATGTGTTTGATTTTGAATCATGGTATGTAACACAATTATATATCTCTTAATGCACCTTCCTATAGGTTCACTTTAGTTTTGTCTCATTTTAAATTGCAATGTAGCATTTTAAGGAGTACAAATATGGCATTACAATATTTTTAGCAGCCCCGAAGGTATTATGCCTACAACATCACATATGTAGCCTAATACATCATAATTTGGGAGCACTTGATGACATAGTGGCAATGTTTTTGTCTGTATTTTATAAAGTTTACCATACTTCACTTTATTGTTTATGTTATTTGTTTTTTCTAAATCTATCCAGTCATAATCTAGGGCCCTATGGTCACTTAGGTTTAAACCTAGGTCAAATGATCTAAGATTAAATTTGTATATTGTGGGTGGCAAGGGCATTGGCTAGTTTGTTACACCCCTCCATATTAATTGGGTATGCAATTTAAATATCACTTGATGGAGTGTCATTTTGATTCATAATAAAACCCTATTCCTGGTCCTTGCTTTGAATCTCTTAATCATAGCACAGTTAATCCTTTTCCATTAATGACAAAACCTCAACAATCTCCGTGTTTTTCATTGATGGAAATAACCTAAGTAAAACATCTTGTGAAAATGACATTGGAACCCCCTCTCATCTGATGGCTTTTTTTACTATGCTTCGTTACTCCTCATTTGACATCAATGACAAATATGGTGCTTCATCTAATACTGACTTTCATTTTGACTACATCTTTACATGTACTTCCCCCATCTTTTATTCAACTTCATAACCTCATCCATGTGATCACGGTATTTCGAATTTGAATTAGATAATGTGTCAGTAGGTAAGCTAGCTTCATAACCTCATGTTGTCAATCATAACCAAAACCCACAATCTTAGTGTTCGATCTCAGTGTTCTCCCTTTTGAAGCTACAAAAGACAATTTGAAATTTCATTAAACATGCATCTTTAAAGCCAACATTGTTATATCTAAATGGAGGCTACATGGTTATCCTGATTTCATAACCCTTTCAAAGAAATACGTGTAAAAATATATACATTTCATACAACGTGGTTTTTAAGTCACGTATTTATCTCACAACACCAACTAGCGTGCGACATGAATGCTTCATTTGGAAACATTGAATCCTCAATTTTAGTTTTTACAGCCTAATTGGAACCTAAATTTTAGACTGTGTTGACTGTGCTAGACCAGCCAACATTCAGGGGATCTCCCCGATATGAAGTCCCAACTAGACCTCACACCATTTGGAGTAGGAGTCCCAATAGTGGGTGGTAATGTTATGCCTTGGCCGCGAAGACGTGCAGAGGAACGTATGATAACTTTGGGTAAGAGCAAGTATGTGGCCCTACGGAGAGTTAAGTATGATGCATGAAGGTTCCAACACAGGAAGGGAAAAGGAAGTGTGCCCCTTGGAAGTCTGTAATAGTACGCAGATTGAAAGGAACACACAAGAAAAATGACATCACAAGCTAAGATGTGGAATAGTCCACAAGTTAAAGTGATGAGTTAATCCAACAACACGCATTCAACAAGATTTGTACAAATGCAAACAAAATAGTTCATAAGAATATTAGTAAGTTAAATAACATACATTGCCAATACAACAATAATAGTCCTACTATATTAACAACATATGCATGAAAGCATGTTGGCTCTTATTTTATTATTATAAGTGAAAGTTCCATCCATACATACACCCTTGACGACCATTATCCCTAATAGTGGAACATTACAATCAAGAACACCTGCCCCTCCAAAGAAGTATACTCGCTCTACGCTATGGAGAAGTCAAGGCTCTTCATAATACTCCCAATCTCTTTCTAAGCCTAAGCCTAACCAAAATTCTTGCTCCCAAAAGCCTGGTACATGAGTTATGAGGCTCTATTTATAACAAGATGGGGTGGCTTTTCAACTCCCCTTTGTGACCTTTGGACTACCATCATGAACCTTCAACCTATTTACAAAATGACACATTATATTAAATGATGACTTTTCATATTCCAATATTGACACTTGGAATTTCACTTATAATTTCAAATAATATTACATTTTCCACTCGTACCCATATGAGACAAAATAGGGTAGAGACAACTTGACAACCTAACAAGACACAACACTATGATGTTGGAGTTTGGGATAAGTCTAGCTCAGCAACCTCCACTTGCTGCTTCTCGGTCACATATTCGTGTCGAGCTTGGTATTGTGTGATGGTGTCCCCAAACTCATTAACGGTATCTTGCTGGAAGTGAACTCTAGCCTCCATGGAATCTAGGTACATTGTCTTGGAACCTATGTCCAACTCGTTCTGAAGCATGAGAAGCATTGTTTTGACTTTGATAGGACCACTAATGAACTTATGCATGTTGTGTGCACTCAGCTCCATGTCTTCCCTTGTGACCTCCTGTCTTAGCTACTCCAAGTACTTTTCGACCTCCTCCTAAACTTCGTTCTTGGGTTTAGCTTTGGTGAGGGAACCAATTGATGGGAGCTAGTGTGTTCTCACCAAGACATTACAACTACTATACAAATGCACATATGAGACATGTATGCTACCAATGAATGAGGGGAGCTGCTTATTGTTCTGAATTAACATTTGAACCTTCTCTTTCTCCAACTCTGCTTGCGGCTTCATTTTCTTTACTAAGTCAAGTGAGGCCCCTTTGAACCGCATTTTCCACTCTTGTACATAAGCAATGACAACATGTATGTTTTGTAGAGTTTTAACAAACTCTTCGCTCTATTGTTGTAGGCCATGCAAATGGACAACTACTTTATGCACGTTGACAAACCCGTTATAGAGCTTTCACGTGGTTTCTCCAAGTGTTGATACTTTAGAAAGTATCACTGCTCTCATCTCCCCAATGTGGCAACTACATTCTGTGTTGCTGCTTGGAGTTGTTATGCCTCTTTCCTGACAAATTGCAAGTTCTTTTCCAGCTGCTCATTCTCAGTCATCAACTACTAAACATTTGATCTTGTTGCTCCTGCATAGGCCAAGCTGGCTTTGGCAATGGCAGTTGGATGCTTCCTTGTATTCGACACTATCACCCTTTTTCTGATGAATGCAGGTGAAGCATGAACATCTGGAAAGTTCTTCCTCTATGCTTGTACAATCCTCTTATGGAACTCATCAAATGATAGATGGTACACATCCAAGAATAGGTCATCATCAAGAACAACATCATCTCCTTTCTCTCTTGGGGTAGGCTCTCTTGTTGGAGGTGGTGGAGACTGAGGGATGACATGTGGTTCTCTCAGAATCAAGTCAACATCTTCATGTTCTGGTTGTTATTCCAAATCCATGTCTGTCATTTCAATCAATTGCTCAATCCGTTGAGCAAGTTCTCAATCTTGCATCTATTCACCTTCCTCCTCAGTTGTTGGTTGCTATTATGCAACCATCTCACAAAATAGAAGAAAGAGATAGATCAACGCCTTAAAACGTAGCCTCTTCAAGGGGGCAACCTCCTTTACATTATACAAATGGACAATTCTTGGATGATACAAATGACAATACCTCATTTCTATATATAGGGGTCTAAGGGTCACAATATAATCAGAGCCAACATAACAATAATAATGTAAGGGCACAACAATAACAATAGTGGGCCTCTATGGGGCACAATAATAACAATATGGGGACTACATGGGCACA
>APFE031062445.1:14277-28706 GCA_000404065.3 Pinus taeda | reverse complement strand
TTGTTGACTTGTGAGGAGAGATCACTATCCTTCCTTGTTGCCATATTGGGAGTGGGTGAGCTTGTCAAAGTAGAGGAAATCTCTTGTGGACCCTGGGAGGAGCTTGCACAACACCAAGGCTCAGGTTGTAATGGTTCCTTTTTTGTTTCCTTAATACAAATAAGTCCATTCTTCTCAATGATTTGTTGTTAATGAATTATTTCATGTACTCCTTGGTCTATGTGATGAATATGCTTTGTTTTATGGATTATTCAGGTGTTATGTAATCGTTTGCTTTGTTAGTGTATGAAGGTCTTAAAGTGAAGGAGGAGCTCATCTGGATCAGCAAGGCTGGACTGCTACAACAAGCGTTGGACCTAAGGTAAGATCGAAAACACTCGGTTTCTCATAGAATAATGTATGTTTAGAGAAGGATTGCTCTTGTTTGGTTTGTTTGTCACTAGAGAGTCTTAGACTCCTAGGGAGGTTAGGTTTTTCCGCAAAAATAACTCTTTCCGCATGACATGGTGGCCCCTTCACTTAGTTGTTCAAGATATCCTTGGAGTTATTGTTGTTGGGTATGCTGAAGGGTGTCTCGATGGTGATCAATGGCTTCGACATGTGGTACATCTATTGATAGTCCTGTGACCAGAGGGTAGCAATATTTTTCCAACTGACACTACTTAATACCATCATCTCGAGATCAGTGTGAAAGACGATCCAATGTATAATGGCCACGAATGGGAACGCGATATACCTGCATGCAATCTGGTACAAGCCAAACTTGTGAATGTTCACATAGACTTGGCAATCTTCAAGATATTCCCCAAATGTACATTGGAATGCATCATTGACCTCCTTTCATTTCATCTTGTTGTCTTTGTCTAAGTTCAGCTTGGTGTCTTCGTAAATTGGCAAACTCATAGACACTCGCTCAACTACCTCTCTAGTCGCGCTTCTGTCAGTGTCCTTTGACACTATTTCCTTGAAGTGCATTGATCCTGAACTACTGAGAGATGGAAAAACACCTATTATATATAGATACATGGAAATAAATATATCGGTTAAAACCAAAGAAAACTTGAGGATTGACATGCAACATACCTGGGAGACTGCTTGCAAGGATTGTGCAAATTTCACTGGGAGGTTACGAGGCTGACCGCTGAAACTATGCAAAAGGAAACCCTGACTATCAGGAGACTGTTTGACTGCTTGATTTGTGTAATGCACAATCCAGATGAGCCTGCTAGGTGGTGAAATTATGGAATGCGCAATTTCAGCTGGCAAGTCATGCAGGCCCAGGGATTGCATTATGCAATTTTCTCAGCCAACAGACACTGCTTCTCAAAATTGTGCAAAGCAAGACTTGAGGACACTGTCTTGCCATATTTGTACATTTACTGGGAGGAAGGAAGAGCCTTCCCTCTCATAATTGCGTAATGTTTTCTGGGCAAGTCATAGTCCGGGCCAAGGTTGCCCAGACCAGACGACGGGTGACTGAAAGCATATGAAGATGTGAATGCATGGCAAGATTAACTATAAGAAGGAGTGAACTATCATGCATGAAAAAACTTAATGAAAGATTTAGAAAATGGAACAACATGCATGCATGTGAAACGAGTCACCAAATCAGTGATCGTTCGAGCAAAACAGTGTCATGCATGCGACAATAGTGAGATGAAAATGAAAAATGAAATGGTGCTTGTACAGGCTAACATGAATTCAAATGACAACAAGAATTCACATAAATCAAGAAGACAACACTCACACAAGACAAAACAAAAAATGCAACAGAAATGCTGCAAAAGGCATGTAAAGCAGAATTACCCGGAAATAGTTGAGTTTGATGTGTCGAAGACTCCTAGATGTGTTGTTCGATGTAAGAGATATAATATTGATATGAAGAGTGATCTCTGAAGCATCGAATGAATAATTTTGAGGCTTATGATGTTCCTACCACAAATCTGGGAAAAAGAGACACTTGGAGGGAAGTTTTTAAAACGATATTTGCATGTAACCTCTAGCTCCTAAAAGAAGATTCCTAAAATATAGGGATGCTTTTTTCATGTTGCTTTTTTCTATTTTAGGAAAAGTATCCCATGCATGCAAGTCAATTTTGGTGGGTCTCAGGTGGAACCATTCAACCTCAAGGCACATGCAACAACCTTCTTGACTGAGAGAGAATTTTGCACAATTTCTAGGAGGAGTTAGGCTAGTTGTCCCAGAGGGATTGTGCAATTTCTGGGAGGAGCAAGTGACTATTTCCAAAAATTGTGCAATTTTTGGGTTGAGCTATAGTGTTGGGATAGATTGTGCAATTTTACTGAGGAAGGTTTTTTGACTGCATTGCACAATTTCTAGGCCCAATATGCTGCCTAATAGATTTGCACAATTTCTGGAGGGCATGCTGGTTCCCCTCTAGAATTGCGTAAGTTTCTGAGGGAACCACTCAGCCAGCAAGTGGCCTATGTCTAGAATGGCATCCTATGAAGGGAGTGAAGCAAAATACTAGCAAGCTGCTGAAAAACCAATGAAGTCTCTGTACTTGACAGTGCAAGATATGCTGTCAAGATGGCTGGCAGGGAGGCTAGAAAACAAAACCAAGGAAACATTTTGGACAGTGGTTGTAGCTGCTATAATACACTTGCACCATAATCACCTTGGGTTCTTCATCCTGACGGCGTTGACCAAATTTGGAGTAATATTCCCAACAAGCCCTATTTGTTAGTATGATGCCAACTGGGTATACTCTGGAAAGACCAGACTAGGGAGTAAAGCCCTCAACCCTATGGGTAACAGATAGGGGTAACGTCGTATTGTTTAGTGTTGCTTCAACCCCAGGAGCCCTTATCTCACAATTCCTCACCTTGGGAGGTGAAACAAGGTATGAAGAGTTGTCTCAGTGTCCTCGATCAATGTTGCTCCTCATCTACAGGGAATTCTCTCTGAAAGGCAAGATGCCTTTGCGAGAATATCTTCCATCTACTTGTATTAATAACAGTTATTTCATGTTCATAAATAACTTAAAGTATCATTTCACATCAGATATAATCACATAAATCACAAATGGATACCATAATCATCCTCCCTCTCAATGAGGTGCCAACCATAAGCCTACGCTTGTTTCAAACAAATGCACTATCTCAATCAGAGTATCTCGGTCCCAACTATAAATATGGGACTTACTACCAATTAGATCATCACATTATATCCATGGTATCCATTCCATACCTAGATCATGCTCAAACATCTCTCTAAGGAGATTTTGTATCCTGCCTCACAGCTAGCCATTCTAGCAACATCATGATTAACCTCAGTCATGTTGTGGACCACTCATTGAAGATATCATGGAAGAGCACATAGTAAAGCAAGATCAAAATGTGCTTATCAGCAATAATCTCAAACATCAACAATACATCTATGCAAATACATATCATAGGTGAAATATCACACGAACATATTTCAAAGCATGCTCAGTGAAAACTCTATGTGAGTGAAGAAACTCACTCATGAATTCATTAAGGTTCCATGCACATCATTCATATACATATGGACATTCAAAAAGGAATATCAATGCTTCAGCCTTTAGATTCCATGTCAATTTTAACAACATATTGAACTTCATATTAGAGTATCTAAGGATTTCCATTTCCATTTTTATTATTCAAAACATTTTCTAATAGCTTTGCAATATGGAATTTCTTTCCCAAATTCCAGAAATCGACTCATCATGCCATGATACATCATTTAGGGCTTCATAAGCCATCACCATATAATTATATCTTCAGAGGCTCATCACCTATCACAAGTAGATCATCAGGATATAAAATCATAATATAGCTTGGAACTCATCAACCCAACTTCATCAGATAACTGTCAAATCTAGACATATCTATATTGCAATGCTCTAAGAACAATTCCTAAGTAAGCCAACATAATCATTCTTACATAACTCAATGTTGTTCCATCAACAAAAAAGTCAACTCATCAAATTTTAGAAGCTAGATCATGACCATTATCAAAGTCATCATTATCATAGTATTAATACTTTCAACTAGGATATAGGTGGGGCTCATATCAAATCATGCCAACAAGTTATGCATTATCAATCTGAACTTTATCAAGTCATTGTCATAAGCATAATATATTTCATCCTGTCACTAGATGCAAATGCATACATCAAGGATGAGTCATTCAGGCTCCATTTCATGCCAAACCACAACTATCATTATTCCAAACATTGTGCTAAAAATAAGGAGGCCAATTTCCAAATACCCACATAAGTCATCATGCCCTCATAGTATTGATATCAGGGCAAATAAAAAATAATCATATTAGATCACTAGTCATCAGGTCAAGTCCAAATTCATATCATAGAGAGATATATAGTCAAAGCACATATCAATCATCAATTCAAATTTATTATCACACATCATGACAAAATAATTTTCATATATACCAATAATTCCAAACGATTTTGTTTAGTACTTGATGAAACCACTGCAATTTGTATTTCTCTACATGTATCTAGATCACTTTTCTTTCTAGATCTTCCAATTGGTTTTAGAGCACTATTTATATTTTGAATCACATTTTCCTTCACCTTTTTATCTTTCTTTGATTTTCAAATTCCCAATAGCGTTGTAGCTTCTTTTAATTTCTTGATGTTAAGAGACCTCTCAGAATTTGAGCTTGAATTGTCACATTTTCATCTTTGAAGAACTTATCACTAATGAGCTTAACACGATATTGTATAAAATGGTTCACTTTTTTTATCTACATATGAGAATATAATGTAAATCAATATAAATATACATTAAATAATTAAATTAGAAAATAGAGTTCATGAAATTGGAACTAATAAATATGTGTAATTTCAATTATACATTACATATATATACATACCTAAGGGTGATTCAACTAATTCACTTGAATCCTTTTAAAGATCTTCAACGACATCATCAATCATTGGTTCATTTTCTTTTACACTTTGTCTTCCAACATTTTCAATCTCATCATCAATGTGATGAGGAAAATATCTCTTTGTTTATAGTAGAAAATATTTTTCAGAATTTCATCAAATAAAAATTAAATTCCATAATACACTATTAAGTTTTAAATATCATTTATAATCTATACATTTAAATACTTGGTTCAACTTCTTGTTGAGATAGAATTTCCTTTCAATATTTAAGTGTTCTTCCTTCTTTCTTTTGTAATATTTTCTCAACTATTCTCTATGATCCTGAATGTCTCTAATTCGATCATATTTTATCTTTCAATTTCTTTGATTTCCCATGATAATTCAATATATGTAGATTTTTAAAATCAACCCCAAAAAAATAATTTTCAAAATCCAACGAAAAAATTTCAAATTCAAAATCAAGCAAAAAAAATTCACTTTCTATATTCAGTCTCAAAAACTCATTTTTAAAATTCAACCCAAAATGCTCACTTTTAAAATTCAACACAAAAGACTTACTTTCAAAATTCAGCCCAAAAAACTCACTTTAAAAATCCAACCCAAAAAAAAAATTTATGTCCAAAAATTAAATTCAAAGAAGTTCGGTATTCAAAAGCTGCACATGAAAAATGTGAGTGAAAAAATGACCTTTCAACAATGTTTATTTATAACGTTTGGTTGAAATAGGTATATTGAAGGATCACATCATTTCAATTTTGCGGCCAACAGAAAATATGGATAGCTCTTTCGCCCAGACATTCTAAAATGTTCGCCAATTTTTCTCGTTTATTTTGACGTCTATTTGTGGCAAAATGTAATTCGGTCAAAATTTATTTTTTCACCCAAAAACCTACAAATCTGCAACAACTCAGCTCTATTCATCTTTCTCCAAGTTTGAAATGGTTAAAATCGATCAAAAGTGGTGAATTTAATTTTCGAACCAATATCAACATTTGTAGAATTGAATCTACTTTCAGTAGATATCAATTATACGGAATTTCATAGATATTTCTTAATTTTAAATAATTTTCTACTAAAATGTGTCCACAAAATTTATGAAGGTCATTATGATTCAATGATATCAAAATTTTGTGTCTTTGAAAATCCATTGTGAAAAAATATGTAAAATTTATGGTGCATTACCTCAGTCCATCTTCTTTAATTGATAGTTTTTAGATTTTTAATTTTTAACTAATATGTTGAGAAACATGGTGTTATCTTAAACATCTTCAAAATATAGTTTTTCCATATTGGTTCAATTCAAAAAATTCTAGTAATTATGATGTGTATTTGTTGGTTTCGTAAATATATCCATATGAAATTAAAGTTTGTCTAGATTGGTGCAACATATTTCTTTTTCAAACAACGCAAGGTTAACAAAGAATACACTAGTTCCAAAAAACATGACTTTTTATGAATCCCTTGATTTTTAAAGAACACATAGTCAAACAATTGCTAGGTTGACATATTGAATGCAATTAAAAAAATTCTAAAAAATAAGCAATAGAAAGCTAGTAAAATTTTTGACAAGTTTTCTTTTACTATAAAATGAAATTCTAAATATAAAAATTACTTTGGCTTGCCGAAAGTTGAAAAACTTCTAAAAACATTTTTCTTTTCTCAAAAAAGGGCTAAAGGTGTATCCTAACTTCACATTTTCATCTAGTTTTACCATTTCTAACTAGGTGGATTGAATAGTTTTACCATTTCTAACTAGGTGGATTGAAGTACACCATGTCAGATGGTAAAAAACCATAGTAAAATCACATTCACCATAGGAAGTAATTTAGTAAACCTTTTTTATTAAACTATTTCTATTTAAAATCTAAAAACCCCATGAAGATAATTGAATAAATCATTATTTATTTAATTTTCTCTATAAATAATTATTAAATATTAATTCTTTAAGATCTTTGACTTAATCATCTTTTAAAACTTAAACAAATCACTATTTATTTATTATTCCTTATCCTTATTTTTGGAATGATTCTCAAAGCATTATTTAATAATTATTTGAAATTCACATTTTTCTTAATCCTCACAAAGTGATTAATAAATCATTTTATTTGTTACTTACTTCAACCATTTTCTAAATAAAGGTATTTGACCATTTTAAATATTTTCCCCCTCCAAAAAATATAATAAAGTATTCCTAACAATTAGATTTTGATTTGGTCAATAATATCTTATTATTTTCCAATTCCTAATTGAGCCCAATATTTTGTTATAATGAAGATGATTTTTCATTCTTTCTTCACCATGATCATTATCATTGTCACTTGAGTTTCATATTGCTTTTCATTTTTTTGCATATTGAGAGAGAAAGATAGATCATTGAAGCACAAGGACATCAAATGACCCATCCCACGGAGAGGGATTTTGGAGACCCATGTTGTAAATCTCCTTCACAAGCCTTTTTCTAATAAGATTATTATTCATTCAAAGATTCCATTGGGTTATTACATTTCTTATTTCTTGTTGTTCTATGTTTTCGGTTTCATATGATCTTCTTACTGTAGGGTTTCCTCATTTTCTCATTAAATATTTGAGGCATAAATAACCATATCTTGTTGTTAGGGTAACTTGTCACCAATGAGTTAAGTGAAGCAAATTTGGTACATATACTAAGAATTTTCATACTATCATGCACACAAGACACTTTTGTCCTTCCCTCTTTAGCAAATGCATTGAGGTAGTCAAACATTATCCTAATTTCCAATTATACACCCTTAAGGCTCAACCTCCGTCTGCTCCTCTCCATCCTGTCATTGCAGTTGATCCTTTCAGTAAATGGGTTATTCACTTTAGGAAGTGTCGACCCCCATCTGCTAATCACCATAAGTATCTTATTGTGGCCATTGATTATTTCACCAAATGGGCTAAAGCCATGTGCACGTTCAATAAAACTACAACTGCTACAGTCTTGTTCTTCTTTAACCATATTATCACTTGATTCAGGGTTCTAAAGTAAGTAGTTTCTGACCTTGGCCGACACTTCAAGGATGAGATATGGTGTGAGCTATCCTCACCGTTGGGCTTTGAACACCAGTATTCATCATATTATTACCCCAAGGCAATGACCAAGTTAATTTTTTCCATAAAATTATTTAAACCATGCTTTAGCGCATGGTGAATAAACAAAAGACCAATTCGCACCTTATGCTCTTCACTCCATTGTGGGCCCTATAGAACCTATGTAAAAACCACCACTGAGTTTACTCCTTTCCAAGTTGTTCTCGAAAGGAGGAAGTCTTAATGATCAAGTGTGAAATCCCCTCCCTTCAACTTTTTGTCAAACTCCTCCCTGACACCCAAACTTTAGAACAAATACTCATCATGCTTGAGTGCACCAATGAAGACCATCATGTTTATTTGCAAAACATTGAAGCAGATGAGAAATGCACCAAAGAATAGTATGGCCATAAACTCCACCCTCATACTTTTCACGAAGGTGACCTTATTATCTTCTATGACCAAGCTCATGATGTCTTGGGGAATGGGAAGTTTGAACCATTATTGCTCAGTCCTTACATAATTCGTAAATGTTTTGGAAAGGCAGCATACCTTTAAAAGGGTCTAGAAGGCGAAATACTTTATAACTCTTGCATTGCACTTTACCTAAAGAAATTTTACCCATAGAATTTCCCATCGAAATTCATCCCCTTTTATCTTTTTTCTTTAAGGTATCTTGCATTCCCCATCATATCATTTTTTTTCTTCTTGCTCCTTTCAAATGGATCATTCGTCCACACCACATATCAGTAACACCTATGGTGTGAGTCACTTCTCCAAGAACACAACCTCGGTAGCTTGGGCCATTTGCACACCTTTGCATTCATTAGTTCACTCCAATGGTGTATGCATTGGATCTTCCACAAATAACTAGGGAAAATATGATGCATTGATAGGTTTTTTAGCCAATTCCCTTGATCATCACATCCTTCACCTTCATGTTTGTCTTGATTCCTTGCTACTTGTCATGAAATTGAACGATGTTTATCATTCGCGTAATCATGTCCCATTTAGAAAATATCTATGAGTTAATCTTTTGGCACGTCAATTTGAATCCATTATATTCACTCATGTTCCTAGAGAACAAAAAATCTTTGTAGATACCATTATAAATAACATTCTAGATTGGAATGTATCACATGCATATACAATAAAACATCCATAGCATAAACAAATGGTGAATCAAAATCATCACAAAACATGCATAACCATATTATCTATCATAAAATCGAACATATAATGTTTGGAGTCCACTACTCTAATTACATATGGCGTGCCCATAACATGTTACAATAAACAAAATTACGAGCCCACATGTCCCTATGCTTAATCACTATCATCTGGAGGATCCTAGGCCAATGGCTCCATTCCACCGGCTCATAAGTGGTGAACTTCCTAACTAGCCATAGTTATGTGCCTCATGATACCTCGCCATTCTGAGGGAAGCCCAGTGCACTCATCTATATATTGACCTTCTAGCTCATTCCATCTATGCTATGTCATCACGGTCAATAGGATGTCAAACCTAGGTGGACATCCTCTGGTAGTGCACCCATATCTAATATTTGTTGTAATGTCAAACCTCTTTGATCAACAACCCCAGGTGTTGTGGCTCATACTACATAATATTTAAGCCTCGTCGGTGTTATATCTGCATACCACAATTTTTAAAATTAGTACCACATATGTATATTTTCTAAAATTTACATGAGACCATAATATAGAAACTATTACTTACTGTTTGGATCCCACACTTTTCCTAGCGGTAGTAGTACATCAGGATCCCCTTAAAAGTTCATTCCACTATATGGATAGTCATCTATGTATAGTGGCATCTGGTCCCAATAAGAAAAGAACTCAGGTTAGAACACCTGTCTGACTCCCCCTCCTCCACCTCGTTGTAGCAGCCTACCCCAAGGGTGCATCTTGAGCTCCTATAGGTCCCCATCATAGATTTGCACATGTGGATGAATGTTTGGGATATTCTCAAAGAAGAATGAGCATATAACTATTCAAAATGAATAGTTACCATTGGTGGTTCTCTTGCATAGTCCCATCTTTTGTTTCAATGAAGAGAAAATCATTTGGGCCCACCCATAGTAGGTCCCTTCCAGTACAATTTTTACAATCATCATCTTCCCATCAGTGATGTGATGAAAGACATGACTACCTAATATCCTCACGACTATTTTCGATGTAGCCCATGTCTCATGTCACTCCAAATCATGAATCTGGATGGTCGTAATATTTGAATGAGCACCTGGTACACAATGATGCTCCCCAAATGCCCCCACATGCCTCCCACGAAGCAACATTGGATGTATCTCCCCCACCACCCATAAGGGTGGTAATCTTATAAAAAATTATATGTCCTAGACAGTGATCTTGATCATATGCTCCTGTACCACAAAAGCCTCCTAATGTCGATCTCAATAACTCATAATCTTGGACAATATTGGTTCACCAACCCTCACCAATGGGTTATCCAAAAACTTAAGCAACCCATATCGTGCCAGAACCCCTTTAACTGCTTGTTTCCCCTAAATCTCATTATGAAGTGTATCCAAATATCGTTCTCACCATACCAATTTTATCTTTGCCATACCTACAAAATACCATTATTTTTTGTTAGATTAGAGTCAAAAGAATCCACTCCTAGTTCTTAGCTTCATTCCAACAAAGACCCCCATACCTACTTTTCCCTTCAGCCCTAAACACAAATTTTCCCTTCAAAACTACGTTGGATGCACTTTTTGCCATAGTTTATGCATTTTAGAACACAAAAAATGGGAAAAGGGGTGCCTTGCAACAATGATGAAAGGTAAGGGTTTATCCCACTAGACAGAGGCTCTAATCTAAAAGTTTAAACCACGAAAATTCATGAGTAAGGTTAGGCCAACTAGCTACAATGCGTGACTCTGAATTCTAGTGGTCGGTTTGTCCACTATGATCTCCTAAAGTGTTAGGAACTCCTCTTCCTCTCCCAATTCACCAACAACTCACTAAGAAAATGATTTGGAATTGGGGGAAAGAAGCCCTTTTATAAGAAAAACCCTAGTTTTCTCATCGCCCATTGTGACCAAACTGTAGCTCGGTTTGACAAATCGCTAGCACAATTGGAAAAATATCACCAAGCTATATAATGGGTCTTTCTTTGTTTTGGGAATTTTACATTTCACTAGGAAGCCATTTATTTCCAAGATGTCTCACTTTACCTGCTACTAAAATTAAATTTCTTCATATGATTTTCCTATAATCTGGTACCATTTTACCTTTGCACTAGTTGACTCACATGTCGATTTTCATCATTAGTAACCATTATTTAATCATGTATTTATTGTCCACTTTGGGCCTCCCCCATATGGAAGCATCATCAAGTCATCCTTGTTTATAACATCCAAGATGAGTCACCGTTGCATCTATGGAGTCTGTTTTGAGGTCCCTTGAGTTTAGTTACAATGTTCCATACATATTTGTGTTGCATTCATACCATTGTACTCATATTTAGCCTCCAACTATACTTCTCCATAATTGAAAAGCCTAAGTTTTGGTAATTAACCATCCACTCTGGAATCAATTTAGTCGCTATGAGGTAAACCATGCATATCATGCTTTGGCAAAGGAAGTCCTCAATCTGACTCTCATTTTATATTCTTCCATCATCATCCCTAGTGTCAATCCATTAGTAACATTACTATCACCCTTGTGCCTTTGTTGAGGAATCCTCATTGCCTCACCTCTAGCAAGCCTCTTCTATCAATTTCAGCACATTTATTCGAGGAGAGCGGTCCATAGTGGAGTGTCGCTTGGTTCTAGCTCTCATAATTGTTTGGTGCCTCATATCAAGAAAAGGGAATCATCTTTTCACTTTGACTTGTTTGTTTCTGACATCCTTGACTCCACCTCATTAATGCATGATTGAGAATCACACACTTGGTGGTCTAGTGATCCAACATATTGTACCACTATTTCTTGGGTGTGTGTTAGATGTTCTAGACCTCATGTTGGGGTGGCCCTTCAGGTAGCCCCCCACATGCCTAAATGTCAGTAGATAATGATCCAACCTAAATTGAAATTCCAAAGATTTGAATTGCTTAGTTCCCATTGCTTGTAGTTCCCACAACATGCATGTCTCATTCAGATGACCCATTTAGATCTTTAGAGTCCTTTCCTATGCAGAAGTGCTTATTTGGTTGTGATTCCCCCTCACCATATCAGCTTGGGGAAATTATGTCTCATGTACTTAGATCATCATATGTTATTGTATTCAGTCCTGACCTCTGTTTTCCAAGCTCATTATGTTAATGGGACTCATTGTATTATTGTATCACATTTTGGCTCCTTGATGCCAGCATATCATGTACTTTATAGCTCAATCCAACATTGTTGGGAGCACGGTAATTATTTGTACTCAATTATCTCGACAGTTATGCGTATTCCTCCCTTGCCTCATTTGAGGTCATGTACTCCAAAATAAAAGGAGACTTATATCATTTAGTAGGTCTCACTCCCTCCATTTCTCCATCCTTCCTTGTATTTCCTTGACTCTCTCTCTCTTTCCCTTTGAATCCCCTTTAGTGTATTGTGGAAGTGTAACCTACAACGTATTTTAGTCATATGATTTTCTCCTAATGTTGGTAGGTTGGGGCACAATCTGTTATCACCTAAAAACTCATCATCTAGCTATTTATAACCTAAAAAATGATCACCTAGCCATTTCTAGCTAGGTAGATCAAAACACACCATGTAGGATGAATTTTACCATAGTAAAATCACCTCTACCAAAGGAAATAATTTAGTAAACCATTTTTATTAAATGATTTATGTTTAACATATAAAAAATACCATGAGAATAATTGAGTAAATCATTATTTATTTAGTTTTCTCTAGAAATAATTATTAAATCATTATTTGATAATGATTTATCAACACATTTTACTAAATCACCTTCGAATAATTAAATAAATCACTATTTACGTATCATTCCTCATTCATATTTTTTGAATATTTGTTAAACCATTATTTAATAACTATTTCCAATTCACACTTTTCTTAATTTCCACAAAATGGTTAATAATAATTTTGTTTGTTAATTACTTCAACCATTTCCTAAATAAATGTATTTGACCATTTTGAATATGCTTTTCCTCTCCAAAAAATATAATAACGTATTCATAATGGTTAGATTTTGATTTGGTCAATAATATTTTACTATTTTTAAATTCCTAATTGAGCCCAAAACTTTGTTATAAATAAGTGGGATTTCCATTCATTTTTCACAATGATCATTATCATCCTCACCATTATCACCTAGTAACATTTGAGCTCTCACTTGAGTTCCATCTTGCTTTTGGTTTACTACATATTGAGAGAGACAAATCATTGAAGCACAAGAAAATCAAAGGACCCATCCCATGAACGGGGATTTTGTAGACCCATCCTGTAAATCCCCTTCACTAGATGTTTATAAAAATATGATCCATTTACAGCTTATATTGGGTTACTACACTGGTTATTTCTTGTTGTGTTATATTTTGGGTTGTGTATGATCTTTTTACTACAAGGTTTTCTAATTTTGTCATCACAGATCTAAAGCATAAATAGTCATATATTGTTGTTAGGGTCACTTGTTACTAGTGACTTAAGTGAAGTTTTTTGGGTACACATACTAAGAATATTCATACTAACATGACTCCCTCACTTGCCAAATACATGTCTATACCCTGCAGAGCGAATTATCAAAAATGGTGGTTATATGTTAAGATGAGTTGGGGTAAAGATTATCCCCGAGACAAAAAATTCATCATTGTTATCCTTATATCTTTATAATGCCCTATTCTGAAGCTATTATAAATGAAATTCACATTTAGTCTCTACAATTATGGATTCCCGATCAACTAAGGGTAACTCATTATGTCTAACTGATGTAAAGGGAGATATGGAATTTTCTTGGTTTTGAATTGCCTTCTCTTTCTATGAACTCATTGTTGAATGTAAAATATAAGACAAACTAGTTTTATTACCCATTAAATGATGACACTGAGATCTCCTCAAATCGGTAGCTTTCAATCTACTTGAATTGAATTGTTCAGATCCTATGTAGCTCTGTTAAATGAGTGAAGGAATGAAATTGGATAAACATAAAGAATTATGGTTTAAATATCGAGATATATATGAGAACTCAAGAGATTTTAATGATATGAATGTTTAGAACCTAACAAACTATTTTTTCATAATGTAGGCCTTAATGAATAATGGTCAAAGGGCTTGATAAATTACGGTGTGAATAATGTAGTTAACACGCTTGTAAAATAGCGAAGGTATAAAAAAATTGGAAATATAATTTAATTAGCAGAAACCATTTATGGGTTTGCTGGGGGGTATGGGCAGTAAATGGTTTCAATCAGGAGAGGGTGTGAAATTCACAATAGGACACCATGTAGCTTTGGCAGGTTTTAAAAATAATTTTTTTTTG
>APFE031062445.1:2345-14160 GCA_000404065.3 Pinus taeda | reverse complement strand
GGGGGGGGGGGTTCCTCAATGAAGTGACAGTCGTCAATCACCGCAGGTAAATATTCACCATTGAAGTATACAAGCTACTTATATGAGGATTTTATTTTTACTATTTATTGAAAGTATATAATAAACCAAATTTTTGAAAATCCATATATCATTTATAAATTGGTGAACATATTTATTTACAAACTACGTTGAAAATAAAACATTTTTTGGAAAATTTTGTTACGACAAGAAAATGTTACAACTCTCACTAGCAAGTACAAATAAGCAATATATAAAAGTACAAGAGAATAATGTCAAAATGGTCAATCTAGGGTTTCAATGTTTTCTTAAAAGCGTATTTATAGGGGTCTAATCATAAAAACTAGAAATTCCTTGATCCATCCTTTATTGGGGATTTTACTTTAGCATAAATATATAGCCCTAGATTTTATCAAATTTATCCATTGATATGGTTTTATCACATACCCTAAAATATTATTTCAAAATTAGGGTTTAAGGATCATTTAGTGTTGTAAACCCTAAATCGATTTTCCCAAGACCTAGGGATTTCTAGGAGGGAATGATTAGATAGGGTTAATCCAATCTAGGGTTCATAAATCTTAATACTTAAGAAGTTTGCAAGACCTAAAAACTATAGAAACCCTTCTATGTGGACCCTCTCTAATGACTGTTACCTTAATCTTGACCCATAACATGAAGCACATAATAAAATTTGTACATATGAATGTTTACATGTATGGAAAATATGTCAAATTTAGTCAATACATGCAAAAACCAAGAAACAACACTCCACAACTTATAGGTCATTTAGTGTTCATCTTATCTAAGAGATCATTAACAACATTTCTTTAAAGAGAAAATATTTTCAATAACAATAGCACATCAAGCAATTAATTGAAATGGATGTTAAGTCATTAATGTTGTACATGAAGAGACACAACAAAAGGTTTAATCTCTTTAGAAACTCAATTTTTAGTTATTATAAAACATTTACAGTTTATCAAAATGAGTATCAACTTATCATTAAATAGTTTATTGTTGAGGACCATCCGATCCAAATACCACTTTTCCTGGTGTTGGAATGTGTTTTGACGGTATTATGAAATATTTGAGTTATTGTTCTTTATTTTATGTATGACATCACCTTGGTGATTAGAAGTCTAGTTCATCCATATCTAATATGGAATGTAATGAAAAGAACTTCATTTATTAAATTTTCCTATGAATAGTATTAGATGGAAACTCAACCTTATGATATGATTATTCCTAGCATCATTCCCATGCCATCCTCCTAGCTCGATCTCCAAGGCCTTTGCACAATAATTATGTCATCACATCAACTACTAGTAGTTGATTATTGCCAAGAAATATTTGAGAAGACTCGATGAAATCAATGTAAGTCAAATGAGTTTTATGGTCAATTAACAACCCATATATAATAGAGTAATATCTTTGACTTTCTCTGATAGAGGAAGATATCCTTATCTAAGTACCATAATATACTCTCTCTATTTAATAATCTTACCACATCAAATAGATGCATACATAAACCATTATCTCAACATTTAGGCTCAAACAAGGAGGAAAGATATATAGCTTCTTTCTCATTAAAAAATATCACATCAAACAAATTGTTCTCAAAAGGATTCAGAGGGTTTTCGCTATGGTTTCTCTATCACAATAAATAGGAAGAAGAAACCACTGAACACTCATTCAATCTTTGCCCTCTCTCTAATTATTTTAGGTAGCTACAGACAGTTCACTTTATCAAAGAAAAAGATACCAATAAAACATTCTCAAAACCCTCTCTCTTTTGTGATATTCACCCCTTGTAAGTCCAATTCATATTAGGTCCTAGTCCCTAATCCAAGTATTCCTCTTCTGGATAGAATGGAAATAGTGTAATCAAAAAATATTCCAAGAATTTGGTATGCCCTTGGAATCCCTCTCATAATTTCTTCCTAGCAACGGAATGGAAACATTTTTCATGTATCTATGGTCCTGCTCAAATTGTGACATGTTAGAAAAAATGACTAGAATTACGAGGATTGTAGCTCACTTGGAATATCAAAATAACCTCATTTTATATTATTCAGTTACACTCCTCCTCTCCTCTCCATTGTTCCTTTTTGTAGGATCAATTTTCGAAGCATAATTTCAATAGAGAATTAAAGGGTAACACTATTATGGACGGTCTTAGCAGAGTCTTCAAGTTAGACTTTGGCTCAATCCTCCACCTTAATGAGGGATATTTGGGAGTGAACAATTTGAATTTTGAGGATATTTTCTCCTTAGAGTAAGGAAAAATGCAAGCATAAGCCACCTCTACAAGATATATATCAAATGTGACTTACAATTGGTTGTCTCCGTAGTTATAAAACAATTGGTTCATTTAGTTCATCCAACACAACATGAGGAGGGTTGCTTAAAATTAACCAAATGATAGTAGGATGAGGCACTTCCCTAAATGGTTTATGTATAACGCGTAACAATATAATGGACTGACATATTAAATAATATAATTGAATGAGTCAAAATATCATTTCATGTAATTAAATAAGCATTTACTCTTAATGGTTATAAATTTATAACCAAATCCATATGCCATCCATGGTATTGTGTCCTCAAAGGCAGTTCCTATTTAAAGGGGAACTAGTTCCTAGGAAATATTCTCAAATATGATAAATCTTCCCTTAAAATATGACCAGAGACAAACCCTTAAAGTCTAATGAGACTTCAATCTTGGAAGTTTGAGAAACCTTCATGTTGGCCTTTTATTAGTGATCATTGTCTATCTTGATGTTGTATAATAGAACAAAGATATCAAAGAAAATAATTGTATATATTGGGTATTATAGAATCCAATATAAGAAACACTAGTAGAAAATAGTTGTATGGAATGAAAGGAAAAATTGTAGTGATGAAGTAGTGGAGTGCCTTATTAAGGTTTCTTTCAATAAGTACAAGTACGTTGTGTAGTTTTTGAAGAAATTCATAGATAAATTTTATTTCAGATTAAGAAACTAGCTATATTCATACACATACTTCAAAAAGAGAGAATAAACCTAAAAAAATCATAGAGGAACACACATATAGTGAAAAATACATATTTTTTAATCAACTAGATACATTTTATTCAAATTTATGAATCACTTGCAGTTTACACAAATATTTGTAAAAAAAATCTCTCAGGCTTTAAAATTTGGAACCTCCATTAGTGGTTCTCAAGTATTTTTAAATACTACATCAAAAAAATTATGAGATAACTATGAAAACTTCCCTAACTATGTTAATTATTCCTTAAAAATAAAAGTCTCTTGGAATTTACCAAATAAAGTCTCTAATATCCAGAAGTAGCATGAGTTTTGAAACTTTAAGTTTGAGAAGGATCTCCTAGTTCCACAACCCGGACTTGGAGACGAGTAATCATTTGTTCATACTTTTTCCAAAACGCTTGATCTGGGAGGGGGCACAAAATCATTTTCTGATATGAAACCTACAAATTTGTCAATTCAACAAAATTGGGCTTAGTAGCAGAAAATTTATTTACTTGCCATAATAGTTGAAAATACCTCTCTAGGTAATTTAATATAATATTTCCTTTTAATACTATAGTCTTCTCATGATAGTTATCAACTTTTCTTTTAGATGCTACTAGTTATTTTTCATATAGATCCCATGAAAGTAAATCATCTTGATGATTCCAATAATTTTGTAATCCCATTCTATTTCTTTGATCAAATGTGGAATCCAATAAGGTAGTTGAACTTTGAACCTCCTTTATTCCTTGAAATATATTATTCTCAACCACCTTATTAATCTCTATGTATTTCATTTTTGTTTGAAATGTAC
This sequence comes from Pinus taeda, assembly GCA_000404065.3. NCBI lineage: Eukaryota > Viridiplantae > Streptophyta > Pinopsida > Pinales > Pinaceae > Pinus > Pinus taeda. The sequence continues at coordinate 10,308 of APFE031062445.1, read as the reverse complement.
AATGTGATCAACTCTGTTGTTGCCTTTTCATTTAGGAACTTGACCATTTTTTTGGACTTTGGCACCTCCCTCTGTATATGTTCTTTAAATTTATAAATAACCATTTCAGACACTTTAACTTGAATCCTATATTACGCAATAATGTGAATTCATTCTGATATAGCACAAAATTTATGGATAGTATTGTCCCAAATAACTTGCGTAGATTCTATTAGGGACATATTTCCCTTAAACCATCCCTTTAACTCTTCAATTTCATCCTGTGCCTCTTTATACTTATTTGACAACTTGGTTTGGTCCTCATTATAATTATTCAATGGTATTTCTTTTACTTTCAGATGTTATTTTTTCAGATACAAATATCCCCGAGTCTTCTTCAATTCACCATCTGAAATTTTGAGCTCAGTCATCACTCTTGTAAACTAATATGCATGGTCTTCTAATTAAGCTAAAATAACAACAGTAAAAGCATGTTTCTCAATATATTCTTCAAGTTCTTTTATCTTTTCTTGAAGAATTAAAACTTCTTGCTTTCCTTCAGTCAATTGTGTTGTTAGTTGTTCCTTCTATTTTTCCACATGAGCTAGCTCGACTGTCTCAGCATGTTCTGTCCCAAGAATTTTCAATTTTTTGTTAGAGATTACCTTTCAAAATTTGTATTCTCCATTATGGTTTTTATGGCATCCTTATAGTTTGGATTAAATCCCAACTAGTTTAGTGATCAACTTTTTGAATTCTCCATTCTATAAATGTGAAGCTATGGAATTGGTTTTTTCTTATTTTATCTTAGCGGAAGCCTTTTGAAGAAGTTTTTTCTTCCATACTAACTATTAGAAAGCTATTTCTTAAATCACTGTATAACATCTCTCAACTTTTCTTATCTAGATTTATTTTATCATGTAATGGAATATCAACCACAATCAAGGATAAATCTACAATTTTAAACTCAGATCCAGAAGGAATAGACTAAATACTAGGATGCAAGAGAGAAGGTTTCCACTGGTTTCATTTTAAATCCATAGTTGAGAGCAATCTTGTTTTATGGAAGAGGATGCTTGCATTGATCACTGAGCTGCCATGTAATTCTTTAATTTTTTGTTCTTTTCTTGTATTCTATAATAATCCTTCAATTTTATTTCCATTATAGAATAAGTCCCCTCACTTGTAGGTACTACTATTTCTATTGAAACAAAATAGGTGTTATATTTAGCATTTCCCAAATGCACCTAAAATCTTGGTTGATAAGAAGACTGTTATGTTAATTTTATTTGTACTTATTCTTCATCCCCTACTTGTATTTTTGTTTTATTTTGAAGTTGCACATCTGCCATTTTAACATCTATTTTCTCTACAAGATTCCTTTTTAGATTTCTCTCCTTGACTATAGGGGTCTCAATATTTATTTCTTATTGTGCTAGACTGATTATCCATGTATCCTCATTTCCTTATTTTCAAGTTGTGCTCTACTTTCATGGATATAAGGTGCAACATTAATATCAACTCTTTTGTCATAAATTACATGATATGGATCATATTGCAAATTCTCACCAATATCAAAATTAATTTCTTTCATCATTTTCTCAACTAGTTCGAATAGAGAAAAAAATATGATTATCCATAAGGATTCCTCCTATGGATAGCATGGAAATAGTGTAATAAAAAAATATTCCAAGCATTTAGTATACCCTTGGAATCCATCTCAGAAATTCTTCCTAACAACTTAAAGGAAACAATTTTCATCTATCCATGGTCCTCAAATTGTGAAGTATTACAATCAAATTCCTAGAATTATGAAGATTGTAGCTCACGTGGAATACCAAAATAACATAATTTTATATTATTTAGTTACACTCCTCCTCTCCTCTCCATTGGTCCTTCCTGTAGGATCAATTTTCCAAGCATAATTTTGATAGAGCATTGAAAGATAACCCTATTGTGGAAGGTCTTAGAGGATTCTTCCAATTGGGCTCTCACACAATCCTGCACCTTTATGAGGTATATATGGGAGTTAAAAATAAGATTTTTCAGGATACTTTCTCCTTAGATTTTGGACTAATGCAATAATAAGGGACATATATAGGATATATATCAAACTTGACTCACAATTGGTTATCTCTCTAGTAAGAAAATAATTGGCTCATTTAGTTCATCCAACACAACTTGAGGAGGGTTACTCAAAATTATACAAATGATAGTAGGACCAAGAGCTGCCCTAAATGGTTTATGTATAACACATAACAATATAATGGAGTAACATATTAAATAATATAATGAAATGAGTCAAAATATCATGTCCTGTAATTAAATAAGCATTGAGGCTTAATGGTTATAAATTTAGAACTAACTCCATATGCCATCCATGACATTGTCTCCCTATGGACAGTTCCTAGTTGAAGTGGAATTAGTGCCTAAGACATATTCTCAAATATGATAAGTCCTTTCTTTAAGTATGAACAAAGACAAACCCTTAAAATCTAATGAGACTTCAATTTTAGAGGTTTGAAAAACCTTCAAGATGGCCTTGTATTAGTGATCACTGTCTATCTTGAAGTCGCAGAATAGAAGGAAGATATCAAAGAAAATAATTTTATATAATGGGATCTTATAGAATCCAATATAATAAACACTAGATGAAAATAATTGCATGGAATGAAAGGAAAAAACATAGTGTTGAAGCAATGGAGTTCCTTATTAAGTTTTATTTTAATAATTACAGGTAGACTGTGCAATCTTTTAAGAAATGCATACATAAATTTTTTTCAAACTAAGAAACCAACGCTATTCATGCACATACTTCGAAAGGAGAGAATAAAACTAAACAAATCACATAGAAACACACATACAATGAGCAGTAAATATTTTGGAATCACCTAGATAAATTTTATTCAACTTCCTATATCACGTACACATATATATGTAGAAAATTCTTTGAGCTTTCAAAATTTGGAACCTCCTTTAGTGGGTCACCAATATTTTTAATGACTACATCAAAACAATTACAGGATAGATAAAAAAAAATCCCGAACTATTTTAACTATTCCTTAAAAATAAAAGTCTCTTAGAAATTACAAAATAAAGTCTATCGTTATCGATATGTCTCATGAGTGGTGGAACTTTGAGTTTGAGAAGGATGTCCTAGTTCCACAACCCTAAATTGGAGAGAATTAATTAGTTGTTCACACTTTTTCCAAGCCACTTGGTTTGGGAGGTGACACAAAATCATCTTCTGATATGCAACATATAAATTTGTGAACTCGGTAAAATTGGTCTTACTAGAAAAAAATGTCTTTATCTACCATAACAGTTGAAAATCCATATGTAGGTAATTTACTATAACATTTTCGTTTAATAATATAGTCTTCTCATGATAGCATTCTACTTTTCGTTTAGATGCTACTAGTTATTTTCCATACAGATCCCATGAAAGTAAATCGCCATTTTTATTCCAATAATTTGGTAAGCAAATTCTAGTTCCTCGATCAAATGTGGAATCAAATAAGGTAATTCATATTTGAACCTCATTTATTCCTTGAAATATATTCTTTTCAATGACATTATTAATCTCTATCTATTTCAATTTTCTTTGAAATGTCCAATTCCCTCAACTTTGTTGTTTCCTTTTCGTTTAGGAACTTGATCATTTTTTTGGACTTTGGTAGCTCCCTCTATATATGTTATTTACATGTATAAATGGCCATTTGAGACACTTTAACTCCGATACTATGTTGTGAAATAATGTGGATTCATTCCCATATAGCACACAATTTCTAGATAATATTGTCCCAAATAACATGTCTAACTTCTACTAGGGACATATTTCCCTTAAACCTAACCTTTAATTCTTTAATTTCATCATGTTCCTCTTTATACTTATTTGACCACTTGGTTTTGTCTTCATTATATAGATTCAATAGTCTTTCTTTTAATTTCATATGTTATTTGTTTAGATACAAATCTCCTCGAGCCTTCTTCAATTCATCCTCTGAAATTTTGAGCTTAGTCATCACTCTTTTCAATTTCCTTGCAGGGTCTTCTAATTTAGCTAAAATACCAATAGTAAAAACATGTCTCTTAATAGACTCTTCCAATTATTTTACCTTTTCTTGAGGAATTAAAACTTGTTGGTTTCCTTCAATCAATTGTGTTGTTAGATGTTTTTCTCTTTTTCTACATGATCTAGCTCAACTGTCTCGACATGTTCTGTCCTAGGAATTTTCAATTTTTCGTTAGAGATTACCTTTCAAATTTTGTATTCTCCATTATGGTTTTTATGGCATCCTTATATTTTGGATTATATCCAAACTAATTTAGTGATCAACTTCTTCAATTCTCCATTCTTTAAATGTAAAGTTATCAAATTGGATTTTTCTTATTTGATCTTAGCTAAAGCCTTTTGAAGAATTTTTTCTGCCTTACTGACTATTAACAAAATCTTGCTCAAATCACTGTATAACATATGTCCAACTTGCTTATGTATATATATTTTTTCATGTAATGGAATATGAACCACATTCAAGGATAAATATACAATTCTAAACTCAGATCCAAAAGGAATAGAATAAATAGTAGGATGAAAGAGAGAAAGTTTCAACTCGCTTCTTTCTAAATCCATAGCTAAGAGCAATGTTGTTTGATATGAAGAGGTTGTTTGCATTGCTCACTGAGATTCCATGTAATTCTTTACTTTTTATTTTCTTTTCTTGAATTCTATAATAATCCTTCATTGTTATTTCCATTACAGAAGAAGTCTCTTCAATTGTAGGTACTACTAATTTTGTTCAAACAAAAGAGGTGGTATATTTAGTGTTACCCAAATGCACCTGGAATATTTGTTTATTAGAATACTCTTTTGTTAATTTTATTTGTACTTATTCTTCATCCCCTACTTGTATTTTTGTTTTATTTTAAGGTTACACATCCTCCATTTTAACATCTATTTTCTCTGCACGATTCCATTTTAAATTTCTCTCCTTCTCTGCAGGCTCTCAATATTCATTTCCTGTTGTGCTGGAGTGATTAGCTAGGTATCCTTATTTTCCATATTTTTAAGTTGTGAATTGTTGTCATGGATATAAGGTGCAACATTAATATCAATTCTTCAGTCATAAATTACATGATATGGATCATATTGCCACTTCTTACGAACATCAAAATTAAATTCTTTCATCATTTTCTCAACTTGTTGGAGGGCGTGACTAGTATTTTACAGTGAAAGGGAATACACATATTTCCTACTTGAACATATATCACTTATGTGCCATTATAAAATGAGTCATATTCATGGAGGATTTTTCTTATAAATTCAATGGAAATATTGTCATTTGTAAGAAAGTTGATAAGTGATATGGGGTTATTTCAACTCCATATATCCTTCATTCTGTATACTCCTAGAAAACATACTAATCTCCTACTTTAGTATCTTTACTAAGTTGGAATAACTCTTTTTCTTGAGGTAAAAATATTGGGGGTTTAAGATAGTATAGGAAGTAGCCATGAATGTAGATAAAAAATAAGAAAAACGTTGATTATTTTGTTTCCTTCTAACAACAGTTTTCCACTACACAAAAAATCTCTTTGACCCTTCGAATCTAATGTGCTCAAACGAGGATAGATGAATTTATTAGCATGTATACATAAAAATAGGTGGGCCAAAATAGAAGGATGTCTGAAACAACCAAAGAACTAAAAGTTTTTAAATTGAATGTTGACTAACTTGGCTTTATATGAAGGAATGTCTGGAACATTGTCTGGTTGCAACATAATATTTAGAAACTCTAAGTATCCTTATTTTATATGTGAGGTCCCTCTAATACTAGTGATTACCCCATTAATATTGTAGTTGTATCCCTTATTAATATTGTTGTGCCCCTATTGTCCCCATATTGTTATTACTGTGCCCCATAAAATCCCTCTATTGTTACTTTTGTGGCTTTATATTATTATTGTTAGGTCGGCTGGGTTATATTGTGGCTCCTTAGACTCCTATATAGAGAAAGGAGGTTTTGTCATTTGAATCATACAACAATTGTTCAATTGTGCAACATAAAGGGGGTTTCCCCCTCAAAGAGGTTGAATTCTAAGGCGTTCAACTATCTTTTCTATCTTTTTGTGAATTGACTTCATAACATTTGGTATCAGAGCTTTGGATTCTAGGGTTTTCCTGCTCCAAATAGGTCATCATGGAATTTTCGCTATAACTTTTTCTCTATGACATTTCAGAAGTTAAAAAATAAACCCATTTGAGAAGAATTCACACTGAACCTCGGATCCAAATTTCAGATCTTTTTGCACTATATTTGCATAGATATGATTTGAGGAATTTGGTCTTTTTGCAGACTCCTGAATTACATTCCAAACAGGTGACCTAGGGAAAATCATCATAACTTTCTCTCTGAGCATCAAATTTAAATTTCATAAGATGGTATAGAAACAGGATGGACTATAGTTTCCTGTATATATTTTTCAGATCCAAAGGTTGAAATAGGGACATGTGGCACATCGTACAAGTTCGCTCTACTAAACTAGGCTATAATCAGGTCACTGTGGGTGATTTGGCACAACTCTTCCTTGGAGAATCCAATTTGGGCCAGACTAGTGGCATTGGAAGGAGGACACAGAGGGCGGGCTTCTACAAATCACAATTTTAGAACTAGATGATCTAAAATTACAGAGATACATCAGAGGTAATATCGAGCTCCTACAATGTGAAAAAAGGTGTGTAGATTTTTTTTTTTAATTTTTGCTTAAGCTTGGTTTGAAAAATTATTTTGAAGGAATTCAAAGGGCATAATAGAGCATTATTATCGGTAATTAATGCCCTGAGGAAATAAAATGAAAACACCTAGTAAGCAACCTGAAAGTTCTAACAGGACTCATGGAGAAGAGGAAGAAATGTTACATGATATATCAAAATTACAAGACCAAGTGCAACAAATGTCACTCTCACAAAAGCTAACAGAAGCTAAGATAAATGGCGTGCAGTCTAAGATAAAGGGCATGGAAGCTGTGATGGATGATTTGAAGATAGATTTGAAGACAGATTTGAAGACAAATTTGAGAAATTTTCTACAAGAAATACTTAGTAATGGTGAAAGGGTAGTAAAGGAAACTCATGATGCAGACAAAAGAAATGTTAATAATGATTTCATAGACTCTAATGTTGGATCGAAGACCCACCATATTCCAAAAATTGATATGAGAAAGTTTGATGGCAAGGATCCCGCAACATTGATAATACAGATGGAGCAATTTTTAGATCTCAATAATGTGCAAAACACACAAAAGGTACGTATTGAAACTTTATATTTGGAACAAATCAGTTTGTATGGTATCAATGGCTTTGCTCTCGTAAACAATTTATTACTTGGGCAATTTTTATGGAAGAATTGATAGCACATTATGAGGATACAAAAAGCAACACTTTTTTTAGCCAATTGATAAGTCTCAAACAAAAGGGTTCAATAATGGAGCACATTGAGGAGTTCCAAAATTTGAACATAAGGGTAAAAGATATTCCAGAGGAGCATAGGATTGATGTGTTCATAGTGTCTTTAAAGGATAATATCCAACATGATGTTTGCCTTTGGGAACCTGATTCATTAGAGAAGGCATTCAGGTTAGCAAGAAAAAAGGAAAGCAAAATTATGGCAACCAGGAAGCATACCACTCACAACTATAAAGATGGAAGTGTTGTTTCCCCTAGTATTCGACAACCTATACGGTTGACACCACAACAATTGGAAGAAAAAAGAGCAAAGATCTTTGTTACAGTTGTGATGGCAGATACACTAAAGGTCATAAGTGTGCCGAGAAGAGATTATTTTAAATAGATTGTGAAGAGGAAGAAGAAAAGGAGCAAGAAAGGTTAAAAGAAGAGGATATACTCTAGGAACAAAGCCTAGATAAAGAAGAAATGAATCTGACCATATCCTGTAATGCATTGGCTGGAATTACCACTCCTCAA
>APFE031062437.1:0-10074 GCA_000404065.3 Pinus taeda | reverse complement strand
ATCCAAATTCCACCAAGGGCTACTCGTGGCAGGATGATATACTTCGCTACAAGGACAGAGTCGTAATATCACCAACATCCACCCTCAAAAGTCGCATTTTGGCAGAATTTCACTCATCTCCCATTGCAGGACATTCGGGCTTTCAGAAGACGTATGCTCACACCAGAAGATCATTTTTTTGGACATGCATGAAAAAGGACATCCTTACCTTCGTAGCAGAATGTGATGTCTGTCAACGCCACAAAGGGGAAATCGTCAACACACCAGGCACATTACAACCATTTCTCATTCCGGCATCAATTTGGACGGAGGTTTCTATGGATTTCATTACAGGTCTTCCAAAGTCAGAGAACAAGTCAGTCATCATGGTGGTTGTGGACCGATTGTCGAAGTATGCTCATTTCTGCGCTCTTCCCCACCCGTTTACACCAACTTTGGTTGCTCAAACTTTCATGGATCAGATCTTTCAAATGCATGCATGCCCACTTCTCCTCTACGACCCGATTTTTTTCACCAAGCAATTTTTGGCAGGAAACTTCTTCAGAATACAAGGCACTCAACTAAAACTCTTTAGTACTTCCTATCATCCGCAACAGAATGGTTCAAACTGAAGCCGTCAACAAACTGTCTATATAATTTACCTTTAGGTCTCTTCAGAAAAGCAACACCTTTGGGTACAGTGGCTACCTCTGGCTGAATGGTGGTATAACACCAACTATCATGCCACCACCAAAATGAATCCCTATGAAGCAGTATATGGTCAACTCCCGCCTTCACCTACTTCGTATCTCAAGGGATGCTCAAAAGTCCAAGTAGTGGATCAACTCCTACAACATCGCACAACCATGCTCGCCCATCTTCGAGAGAATCTTCATCAAGCTCAGAACCGAATGAAGCAACAGGTAGACCAACATCGCTCAGAGCGCCAATTTCAAGAAGGGGGTCAGGTCTTTTTACGGCTCCAACCATATAAGCAAACATCACTCAAAGACAAGGGGTGTCAGAAACTCTCTCCCAAATTCTACGGACCATATCAAGTACTTCAGCGCATTGGAGAAGTGGCCTATAAGTTGGCCTTGCCACCTACTACAAAAATCCATCCAGTTTTTCATGTCTCATGCCTCAAAAAAGTGATTGGGAACAATTGCAGAATTCAGACCAGTCTACCAGAATTGGACGAAGAAGGGTCCATCTTGCTTCAACCAGAACAGGTCCTCGACACACGAGTCAAGCAACTGCGCGACTGCGTGATTAAGTCCTAGTCAAATGGAAAGACACCTTTCCGGAAGATGCAACTTGGGAGCCAACCACTATTCTGCAGCAGTTTCCGCAGCTTCAGCCTTGAGGACAAGGCTAGTCTTAAGGGGGAGGGCATGTTAGGGTCCCACCCTAACCCCCTTATCTATGTAATGGAACCACGTCATAGTCAAGAGTCAATAAAGCCCATATTAATAATTGTAAGTGGTTAATCCACAATTAATAATGGAACCACAGTTAGTTGCAAATGGGCCATGTATTAGATAGATGGTATTAATAAGAACCATGGTACTGACCCATGGTATTGCATGTATGAATCCTATATAAAGGATAGAGGCTCCCCTTGAGGAGCGTCGTGTCTTATTTTGTAATCAATCACTGCTCTATTGGAGGTTGCCCCCTCGAAGAGGCAAGTGAACATTACTCTCTGAATAATAAAATCATTGATATTCTGTGTTCTGGGTATCTTTTCTTCGCATATTCTATATTTGGGTATCATTTGTAGGTTAAGAGCATAACACTGTCCTTTATAACTGTTGTTCTTCATGATTTCAGTCAAAGGGATGGATATTTTTAACTTAGAAATCTCATTCTCTAAGATAAAAATGGGAGTTTTTTGTACCTCCTTGACTGGGATCTCCTTCCTTTCCTTTTCTTTTGAGGTGGCGGGTTGATGTGATTGTTCTACAGGTCTTGATTTGTTGCTCTCATGACCAACCACCTCCTTTCCTTTTCTTTGTGTAGATGATAAATCATTCATTGTTTTTTCACCCTCCTTCTTTTTCTGAATTGGTATGGCCGGAACATCTCTGTTTCTAAGTGAATATCGTTGTTGTTGTGCAGACAGAGCATTCATATACCCCCTTTGATATTCTTCTGATTCTTCTTCCAACACCTTGTCGCTAGCTAGAATAAAATCAGTGTCTTGGTGTCCAGCTGAATTTACTGCACATTATTCTTCTTCGGTAATGTAAGTAGGCAACTCATCTGGAGTGAAAAGATGATTCTCTTCACCTATTATATCCCCTTCCTCATCTGATTCCGGTCCATGCACAAAATTCTGCTGCAAAGGTGTTTGTACCGGCTGTTGGGCTGCCTGCTCCTGAGTTCGCTGCTCTCTTTTCTTTATCCTATATTGTGGCTGTTGTTGGCCATGAAAGTTAGGATTCCTAACTTGTGGCTCTGGCTTGTCAAGTTTCATCCTTTCGAACATCTGTTCTGCCTTTTTGAACATCTGCTCCATTGCAGAAGATTCTTCTTTTGCAATGGTTTTCTTCTTTGCTTTCGCTCTAGCTCTTTTGGACAGTAGGTTCGTCTCAACGCTGACTGCAATTCTCTGCATGTCTTCCATTGTAGCAGGTTCCCTTTCTCTCAATTGATAAGCCATATCAGCATCGAAACCATCCGGGAATTTGACCATGGCTAGTCTCACGGGTGGCCTTAGATCATCTGGAATTTCATTGTACACTGTATTGAATCTCGCACAATAATCTTGGACTAACTAACCAGCATTCCTCTTGATTTGCTTGTATTCGGACAGAATTTGAAGAGGGTTCTTTTTCACTTCCCAGCGGTTCAAGAATATTCTATGTAAGTCTGCTAAGGTGGCAATACTTGCTGCCAGTAAACCTCTGAACCATTTTTTCACCTCACCTACAAATGTTTGTACGAAGAGCCTCATTAACACATTTTCCACAGTGATATCATAAAGTTTGAAGAAGTCTTTCATTCGCTCCTTATGTTGCAGCATAGTGATGCCGCTAGGAGAGCCATCAAAAAATGGGATTTTTCTTTGGTAATCAGCGGGCATATCATATAGAACTTGGGGTAGAACAAGGGGTACAAAACATGCATCCATCATTTTTGGTGGATTTGGCCTTGGAGGTGTTGGAGGAGTATGAACAGACTGCAAGGGGCTTGTACGTGGAGTTTGAGGCTGTGTGGCAATGTAGTTATCAATTAATTTGTTAGCTCTTTCCGTCTCAAGGTCTACAAGAAATTGCGGATCGGAACGGTGTAATCAACAGCCTTTTCGGATTTAGATTCAAACAATGATATCTTGAATCGATCGTCAAACACAAGCTCTTCAAGATACTCAAAAATGTCGGGACATGAATGGGATTTGAACAAGGGAGTTATAGTGCTCTCTTGCCGAAGGAGACTGGGGATCAAATTGGGGTTTTTGAAGATATGTGGGGGATCCAGGTCTGGATTGGCTCTGGTATATCGTCTCGAAGCCAGCGTGCTATTGAGAAAAATCAAAGGACACAACCAACTTGCTCAGCCTTTCTAATCATAAGCTCATCATCCGGGAGCTTAAAATTATTGAGAAACAAGGGGATTTGATTTCAAACTTTTATCCCCAGTGGAGTTGCCATTATGTTAGCACCTAAATCTGCCTTAGGCTGAAGGAAGGAAAAATTCAGGGTAACCACAAACCACGCTCAGTCTGGTAGATAGCCCTACAAGAACAGGAGAGGGCTCTCTCCGGTCACACTCAGTGAATAGATGAACAAGAAGGACTGAGATGACTTTCAAATGAACTATTTGTCTTAGGCTAGTAAGTGAAAATGAAAAAAAGGAGTGATTTTTATGAATGACTGCATTTCCGGGATGTTATGGGACCACTGGACCTCAATGAACAGAGAACTAAAAATGAAGGCATAGATTATTTCGTGAGGCAAGGTAGGCTGAAAGCATAGCAATTTAGTTTAAAATGTGTCGGGATGGAAAGATTGATTAAGAACTTGAAAAGGGCATAGGAGATGAATCCTTTTCAAATAGAAGAATGAACACTGTATATGAAACTTTCCCACAGGTAGAGCAATAGAATTGAATTCTACCTGATCTCACTCGAAAAATTTCACCAGAAATGGATACGAAATGAAACTATGGAACATAACAAAGGAATGGTGAGAATGATTAAGGAGTTGAAAAGGGCATAGGAGATGAACCTTTTCAAATAGAAGAATAAACATTGTATATGAAATTTTCCCGCAGGTAGAGCAATTAGAATTGAATTCTACTTGATCTCACTCGAAAAACTTCACCAGAAATAAAGGCGAAATGGAATAAAAAACATAACAAGGTACATATGAAACGTAAGAGAAACGCTTGCTATACTCACAACCACAGGAATCTCATGAAACAGAGCCGCTACCTTTTATTAATTCTCTGTAAAAATATACAATGCAGAAACAAAGTTTCTTTCCCATAGTCTCCCAGAAGTTACAAGCCAACCAACCCTTTGCAAATAACTTGCATACAATATATATAATGTGTGAGGAAGAGATAGAACGCCCAGGGGTTGGGAAGTTACTCAAATCATTTCGAAATGGAGATGGAGAGCCAACCATCAGCTATAGGTGCAGCGCTGCAAATATGACATTTGGCTTTGGGGTGACTGTTTGCCTTCCTTCGCCACTTGGATAGAAGCCAATCTGAAGAAAAAAAAATTTAAATGCCACCTTTGGTGCCAAAAAAAACCGAAGTGTAGATGAGTGGGCCCACTTGGAGAAGTCGCGAACCGAAATTTCGCGAAACAGAAGCAAATTGGGCAAAATTTCCTTTGTGCGTTGCGCGCTTTTCTCTGTTCATCGCTACTTTTGGGCCTATTTTGGGAAACTTGCAGGTGTCCAAAATGTTCCCAAGTGGGCTTTTTTGAAAGCTTGGCCTGTCTGCTTTCTAACCCCACTGGAATTTCTGAATTTGAAGCTCATTTGCCCCTCCAAATCTTCATTCTCCCAAGACTGCTTTCTGTGTGTCCAAAAAGTGGCAGAAAGGCCATTTTTGGGTGTGTTTTGACCTTTAGGAGACCCAAAACTTATCAAAATTTCTAGCCCGGACACCAGTAAATGTATTTTTCTATGATGAATCCAAAAATGCAAACCTTTTCTCGATTGGAGTGCTAGAATTTTAGCGCCGCACACCCTAGAGAAAATCCCTGTTTTTTGCCCAAAAAATTTCCCTGTGACCAAAATTTGCCCAATTTTTTTGAGATTTGGGCTGGAAGTTCTCTATGGGGTGCTTTGCTGAGTCAAAGAGGCCTCAACCAAGATCTTGAGCCTATCTTGCTCTTTTGCCCTTTTTTCCCTTTTTGTGGCTTTCCTCAGTTTTGCTTTCAAACTCCTTATTCGGGCTCTTAAACTCAAGTCCCATGCCCTGTAATGATGAGCCATGTGTCTCAGTAGTGTGTTGTCTTTGTCGGCCTTGTTCAGAATTTTGTCTAGGTGCATGTTGACTCTCTCAAGAACAGACTCACGATCATCCATAACTTGTTGCTTCAATGAAGTAAATTCAATCCTCCTCTGCTGGGAAGTTAGACGATCCTCACGAATGTTCTACAGCTCCATGATCACATGCTGGTCTTCCATCTATTTGTTCCTCTGCTCCAGATACTTGATGACCCATCTATCCCTCTCGAAATTTAGCATCAAGTCTTTGATCTCTGTATCTTGCTCCTGAATGGTCATCCTAAGTTTGGCATTTTCTGCCTCTGTCTCTTCATCCGGAATGAGGATGACATCGGTCTCCTGTGCACCTGATGGCCCCTCATCATGCACGGGCTCCTTGCCCTTGTCCAATACATGTGTAGTCGATGCCGGAAGCGAGGCCCCTTCCACCCTGGGTGGAGATAACACTCGCTTTGCTGCTGCAAACAAAGGCCTGGTGCCTTTCGGATAACCTCTCTGATACGTGACAGAAAAAGGCACCACAGTGGTCTCATGGTGCTCATGCAGATGAGAGGGACCACCTATCTCATGTTTTGTCTCTGATACTACCTTTGGAGCGCTGAAGAAGTCACGGGAGATAAAGTCCTCCCAAGCAATGCCCTGTAATTTCAACTGATGGTCCACCAAAATCTGGATAAGAGTGAAGTGATATACATTGTTGAGCTGCTGCCGAGGGGTCTTGTGCTGCATGAATTTCCTCATCCTCTCTATGTTCCCGCAAATGAAGAATGGGAGGTTCATCATACGCACCCTGGTGAAGTGCATGAGTAACCTGATGTGATAGGCATAAAGGCGAAAAAACTTCCCTTCGCAACTGAAGTATTTCATGATCAATCTCATGAGCGGAGCATAATCATCTCTTAGAAATCTGAATGGGAAAACTCTCGTGAGCTGACTCAAACAACTGACCTTTATGTAAGGCTCATAAAGCTCCCTCTCCACCTTCATATTCTTGTGCCACTGTTCTCCAACATTTGGTATGCATGTTGCCACTGATATGGTTTCGGGTGTCAATGTGAAAGTGACCCCTGCCAAGATAGACTGTCCTCCATGTAGGTGAAGTGCAAAGAGGCGGGCCAACTCATGATGAATCCTGACATTTGCCACCTTCTGACAAAATTTGGAACATAACAAGTGCTGGAAACAAGACATTGCGAGAGGGCATGCCTGCAACTCAGTGAGGGTGTTTGGTTCATCCCTGACATGTCAGCCACTCCTAGGTCTCCGAGGAGCCTGATCTCCTGAAGCTGTATCACTGTGGGTTTCCCCCTCATAATCTGATGAAGTCTCCGATGCCATTGCTGCTGTTTGTACCCTAAATGTCTTTTCTGCCCTCTGAATCCACTGAACTCATAGATGCTCTGCAAATCTGCCACCAAGGGGACAATAAAACAGGGGAATTTAGATGGGGAATGATGAAAAGAGGAATAGGGTTTAACCGGAAAAATTTACAGGGATTTGGGAGTGTTTGAGTATCGTGGTGATGAGGTATGGTTTGGATGTTTTGAGCCATAGGAATAAAGAGGACAAATGGATATGATTACTTGGAGCTAGGGTGATTACCATGGGAACTTGCTATAGGGGAATTAGCTAATAGAGGTTAGGTAGGAGCATGCTTTTAACAATAGAGTCACTGTAGCAAAACTCTAGCTTTCTTGACCTTTTCTCTATATCATCTTTGTTTTCCCTTTAAAAATTTTGCATTTGATTTCATGGTGATCAAAACAACATCCCCTTTCAAGTTTAAACACCAATGATGAAGGTATTTGGGCTACCTCTCCAACCTTGAGGGTCATTCACAAAAATTTTGGGCAAATATAGTGTGTTTTGGGCTTATAAGTTTGTGCGTCGCGCGCCGAGTATGTGTCGTGCCAGTGGTAATTTTGCACTGTGGCCGGGCTCCCAGTGCACTGCACGCCCTGAGTGCTCCGCGCCGCCTTGTGTGTGCGTCGCGCACTGTCACAGTCGCCCAACTTGATTTGCAAAACAGGGGAGGGGTTTTTAATGGTGAGATTAGGATGATTTTCTTAGGAAACATGATGGAGGGGAGGTGAGAATGATGAGGGGTGAGGGGACGAGGGTAAGGGAAGCAGAACCTTGGCGGCATCATCGCAATTTTGCAACTCCATTTATTATTTTTCTTGGTGATCTTTCCATGGATGGCTTTGTGCTTTTGGGTACCGTTTAAACATCTTATAATCGCCATATCCTTGATAGAACTAATGCATAAGAAGTGTCATAAAGCCTACCTCTTGATTTGATGAGCTTCACGAAAGCTTGGAACGATCTTGCCTTGTTTTGAACTGCTGGACTGTGTGCGTTGCGTGCTCTTCCCAGTGCATCGCGTGCCTTATATGTGTCGTGCCTGTGTATTTTTCAAAGGCGAACTGGCTGTGTATGCGTCGCGCGCGGTGGATGCGCCGCGCTCCTGCCTGTGTGCACCGCGCTTCTCAAATCGCCTACCCACTCACTCAAATGCTCACCAATCTCACTCTCCCACCTTTGCAATGTCTTTCTAAGTCTCCAATGGCACAATGGCTTTGCTTTGGGTCACAATATGCATTTATAGGCTTGAGAGAAACTGGTTTGATTTTTTTCTCTTTAAAAACCTCCTTTTCTAATGTTTGTGTTCTGCACTTTTTCATTGACCTTTAAACACACTAATATTAGCTTTTTCCTTGAAATTTTGGCTCAAATGATGAAATTTTCGGCACATTTTTGCAGGGACGGTGTGACGGGGCATCTGGCTTTGAAATCCTTGACTGCATTTGAAAATGTCAACTGTCGATTTTTTGAAAAAAATTGTCATGATTGACCTTGTTTGACTTTTCTTCAAAACAGAGTTTTGAAGAAGAGTTGATGTCTCTTGCGGTGATGATGAAGCTTTCTGCACTGTAGGTGTATAAGACCTCTCTCTAGCCTGCATGGCTGGTTTCTGGATATGTTTTTTCAAAGACCAAACTGATGACTTTCTAGACTCAAACCAAAATGGATTTGTCCTGAAATAGGACCAAACCATGACTATCATGAATTTCATTAATTTGTGGACCGAAACCTGAACCAGCAATGGGCCAGCATGACTTTCTCCGTCAAGTCATGGCATGCCCCTAGCGAAATGCAACTGGAAGAGAGGAGCAGGACACCTAATCATGAAATGCATAAAGAGTTTTGATCCCTGACGGAGGACTTGACCAAGCCGACTCTAATAGTTACCAGCTTGGAAAACAAGTGTGAGCTATCACAGATTAATTACACCAAAGAAAAGAGAAAAAATAGAAGGATGACTGAAATAATCAAGACATTAGAGAAGGAATTAACATTGGAAAAGCCTTTAAGAGACATTAGAGAGATTTTATGGACCAATATCATTGATTCCATCAATGATATTTGGTCTTCTATCTAGATCATTTTTTAACAAACTGAGTTAGTCAAACTAGCTACAGAGGTTATATAGAAGGCCAGGGAAGAATTGGGAGAGAAACTTGAAGAGGCAACCTAACTGATCAACTTCTTGAATAGCAAAAACAAGCAACAGCTGGAACAATGGGATATTGAGGATCAAACTGGTACTATCCTTGAAATTAAGAAAGTTCTCACTAAAAAGAACTTAATGCTTAACCTGGAAAGAAGATGTCAAAGTATTCAAGAGGACATAGATGATTTTATGTTAAAATATGACATTCTAAGGGATAAAGGACTTCCAATCCCACTAGTCATAAATGACAAACTGATGACTCATGATGGCTACATTGATAAACTACACAAACAAGCCAGAAGTCAAACTAGCTCTTCCATAGTGAAAGCACTACCTACAGGAAAATTGTTGTATGATGGTTTGGAAAATATTTTCTATATTGAGCATGAAGTTAAGCACCTGTTCACAGTCCAACCCAATTTTGCAAAATACACTAAAGCTGATGAAGTATACAGGAAATTGATCAGGATGAAGATGCCAAATGAAGAATGGTGGACTAATATGTTCTATATCCTATAATCTACTATGGTAACTCTGAGGTAAATAGAAAATATTTACTAAGGTAAAGTCTGGTAAATAGGTAAATAGTATCAAAACAGGTAAAGAGTATCAGTAGGGAAAAGTAAGCAAGGATCCGGCACACAATTACTAAAGCAACAACAAGAGGAAAATTTGAGTTTCAACCTCTAGCTCTTCCATAAATAAAGGGACAGCAGCAATCAGTGTTACATCTGTCTCTATATTTTTGTAAAAGATATTTTGTATTCCATAAAATAAATCTCATGTAGTTATGAGATATTTTTTTATCTAATTTTTGTATAAATACTTCTCCATTCGAAGTATTGAGGGTGGATTCTATAACATCTCTGTAAATCTATGTTGTCAAGCTGAGAAAGCTTTTGTACTCAAATCTAGATTTTTCACTGGAAAAGGAATGAAAGTTGAGGACATTTCATCAGATTCTCGTGCAGTATAATTTCAAATAAGTATTCTATCCTTGTGATTTTATGTGTTTTATATATGTTTCAATGTTTCATGCATCTGAAATCTAAATGGTAAAATAGTCAAAGTATATCAGAATTAGCTTTATTGCTCTCTGCTATTAACAGT